>JAODAL010013947.1:0-89262 GCA_025379985.1 Phyllomedusa bahiana
AAAAAAAAAAAAGTATTTCTCCCTGGTGGCCCTCTTAAAAAAATTACAAGTATACATATAAATTAGGAATTTTGTCTGGGGAAACATTATGTGGATAAAGTATTGACTCAAAGAAGTGTTTATATAATATATAAAATTTATATATATTATATATATATATATATTAATTATATAGTAAACAAAGCGCAAGGCCCCCTTTGTCATTGAGGGCTGATATGTGCCACAGTACCTAAGGGCTACAGTGGGGTAAGCCAGATAAATACATCTGCAACCTTAGGTTGCAGACGCCTTGTACATTTAACATCACTGCTTTAAGCAGTGGATTCTGGGCCTGGCTTTTGCTGGAGCAGTCTTAGAGTTGGGTGGGGGACTGCTCCCACATATCCACTCTGGGATTCCCTTTGGCCTATAAAGCCAGGAAGTCAGCAGGCCTGGGGGTGGTACGCCACTCCAAGCATGGAGTTTGCTGTGGAAGGAGCGCCTATGTGAAGGCTCTGTTAGAGACGCTGAACTTGCTCTACTTAGGTGCTGCTAAAGACTAAATGGTGAGCTTGAACCATTTTCTGCTAATCCTTTACCACCTGAAGCAAGGGTACGTTTTGTGTTATGTTTTTGACCCTGCCAACATAAAGCTGCCTTATCTTTACTTGGACTTTCTGTCAAATAAAACCCGTTTAAGGTTACGTTACCTGTGTCTGTGATCTCTGTGATGGAGCTGTCCCCCCCAAAATATATATATATATATATATATAATATTTTATATATATATATAATATATATAAAATATTTTATATAATATAAAATATATATATTATATATATATCCCCGGCCACTTTATTAGGTACACCTGTCCAACTGCTCGTTAACATTTAAATTTTTCTAATCAGCCAATCACATGGCGGCAACTCAGTGCATTTAGGCATGTAGACATGGTCAAGAAAATCTCCTGCAGTTCAAACCGAGCATCAGTATGGGGAAGAAAGGTGATTTGAGTGCCTTTGAACGTGGCATGGTGTGGTGCCAGAAGGTGGTCTGAGTATTTCAGAAACTGCTGATCTCCTGGGATTTTCACGCACAACCATCTCTAGGGTTTTACAGAGAAAAGGTCCCCAAAAAAGAAAAAACATCCAGTGAGCGGCAGTCCTGTGGGCGGAAATGCCTTTTTTGATGCCAGAGGTCAAAGGAGAATGGGCAGACTGGTTCGACTGATAGAAAGGGCAACAGTGATAAAATACCCACCCGTTACAACCAGGTAGGCAGAAGAGCACCCTTGAACGCACATACAGCGAATTTTGAGGCAGATGGGCTAAGCAGCAGAAGACCAACCGGGGTGCAACTCCTTTCACTAAAAACGGAATGGGGGGCTCCAATTTCCCCAAGCTATCGAAATTGGACGTAAAAGATTGGAAAAAATTCCCTGGTTGATGATCTCGATTTCTGCTGCGACATTCGGAGGGTAGGGTCAGAATTTGGGCAACAACTGAAAGCATGGTTTCCCCCTGCCTTGTATCAACGGTTCGGCTGGGGTGTGGGTTCTGGTGGGGGGAAATATTTTTTTGGGCCCCTTTTGGGGCCCCCTTGGTACCAATTGACATCGTTGAAACACCTTGTTGAATCTATGCCCAAAGAATTGAGGCAGTTCTAAAAGGAAAAAAGGGGGCCCCAACCCGTTATTTGCATGGGTACCAAATAAAGGGCCGGTTTTTGTATAATACCACAATTGAAACCAAAAGTTTACTAGACAATATAAAAAGCCCAAAGCATGTTTTTCTCTCACTATCTATAAAATCAGAAAAAACTTCCCCCGTTAAGGCAATTAGGCCCCAAAATTATTCAAATTTGCCAATGCGAATATGAGAGAAATTTTAAGGATTTTTATTACTTTCTCAAAGCAAAACTTACAACACTGGGATGTATCCCTTTAAAAAATTTTTGGGATAGAATATGTGATGTCATGTATTTGGAGCTTCTGAGGTTTATTGGAAACACTGAGTTAATTAAGAACCCTGGGGATGTTTTTTTTTTTTTGACCCCCGAAACACCTGTTTCTGTGTGTAATATCATGGAAAAAGTCTAAAGGGAAAAACAACCCAAGATATCAGGAAGAGGATTGGGGACGCACAAGTCTGGCCACCCTTTTGGGGTGCAATTTTCAGATCCCTGAAGGCCCTCGTTCTTTTTTACAACCAATTAAATGCAAGGAAATGGGTTTTTCTGTGTCTCAGAGTTAAGTGTTTTTGGGTCCGACTGTGCATATCAACCCAAGAACAAAAGCAAAAAGACCTTGGAAGATGGGCGGAGCTGGTAAGATTGTGTTTATCCCCAGTGAAACGAGTACTGTATCAAAAATTGTAAGAAAAAATCCTTTCCGCCAGGAAGAAGCCTTACTCCAAAAGAAAATATAAAAAGCCGATTAATGTTTTAAAATGCCAAGGAACAAAAATTACTTTTTGGAAAGTCCTGGGTCTACAAAAAAAAAGTAAACACTTTGGCCAAATGACCATTGTTATGTTTGGAGGAAAAAGGGGAAAAGCTTGGGAAACCTAAGAACACCATCCCAAAGTGAAAAACGGGGGGGAAGCTCATGTTCTGGGGTTGTTTTTACTGAGGGGGACTATTTCACTTCACAAAATGATGGCAAACATGAGGAAAGAAATTTTTGGGGAAAACTGAAACAATTTCAAGATCTCAGGGTTAAAATTTGGGCAAAAAGGACTTCCAAAAGGACAAGACCCCAAGCAAAATGCCCAAACGGTTACAAAGGGCTTAAGGATACCCAAATCAATGTTTTGGAGTGGCCATCACAAAGTCCTGATCTCAATCCCATTTAAAATTTATGGGCAAAGTGAAAAAGGGAGGTGGCCCCAAAAAGGGATACAAAAGGGCACTGTTTCACTATTCTGCCATTTTTGAAACCAAAATTTTACAACTTTGTTAGAAGGCGGGAAGATATCCAATAAACCCAACAACATTTAAAACAAAGTACCAAATACTAAAGAAAAGAAATTTTGACTTTGCAAAAGTAATAAAAATGCCCCTTTAAAAATTCTTCTCTCATTATTCTGCATTTGGCAAGTATAAAAAATTTTTAAAAATATATACACACACATTTTTTCTACTACATAACTTTAAAAAATTAGGGGGATTGGGTTTTGGTTGAAATTTCAAGATAAAAATAAAATTTCTTGAACTTTTTTTTTTTAAATGAACTTAAATGAGACCATCTGTTAAGCTTAGAATGCAAATGTCCAGCTGTTCAGTGTTTCAGTACTTTTTGCACAACTTACTGATCGCTAACAAGCAGCTTAATGGTACAATTTACAACAGGTTTGATCCCTGAATCGCCCAATAAATATAGGGGATCAATTTGATTTGGGATTTAAACAGTTCTCCTCATCATGCTGTTAACATTTTGACATCATGAGACCAAAGTTAAGAGATGGTCGCATTTAGTTTATTTTAAAAGATGGCAAGTCATTTTGGGAGGCATGTATGAAACTTGGCGTTTAAACGCCAAATTTCATGCGCATAATATTAGTATAGAATGCGCATGATTTATGATTCTAGCGCTTGAACATTTCTGGCTCAGGTATACCACTTTGAAAGTGGTATACCTGTTCCAACAGTAATGCGCCTAGAAATGCCGTAACAAAGCTATAAATCTATAGCTTCATACGGCTCTAGTGCGCCCTGCCTCAACCCCCCCAAAAAATCAGGTGCATTACAAAGTGCTGCTTGCGCTTTGTAATGCACCTGATATTGGCGTATAGGCCATTTAAAAATGTAACGAACGCGGCTGCGCCTGACATAGGGCTGAAAAGACGCTAGATATCTGGCGCAGCCCCGTTCATGTTGCCCTTTATTTTCATCCTGAAATTTTAACCAAAAGCCAAATATCCCTAACTTTTTGTGAGTAGTGTGTATATATACAAATATATATATATATATATATATATATATAATATGTGTGTTTGTGTACAGTATATATACATATCTACACAGAGGGAATCACAAGTCTCAGAACACAGTTCAGAAATGAAAGGGACGATGACACACCTGATCGGCCAGCTTAGCCGTTTCTTGCTGGGTGATCTGTTAGACTATGCCCAGAACATGGCCACCATCTTGATAGCCGCCATTTTGGATCAGGGACAAGTTTTTCAAATGGGAAGGTGGTCAAGGTAGCATACCAAAGACCAGAATTGTCTCAGAAATCGATTACCGCAGCCAGATTCACAATATCTTTTGTGGTTTAAAAGTTATCAACACAAAAAGTTCTCATGCAGGTGCTTAAAGGAGTTGTCTCAGTAAAAGCCTTCAGCCTCTCTCTGTGGCTGGGAGTTGAATTGAGGGGCGTGCTCGCTTGTCTGCCTCTTCTCCTCCCTCTTCCCCCCTCCCCTCAGCACACAGAAAGCTCTCCTGGAAACAACTATAAAGCAAGGGGGAGGGGAGGTTTGCTGCCAGAGTTAACCCTGTGTGTGCCTGCCTAGGTCTGCTGAAGCTCTTGCTGCTCGTCTCCACAGTCAGGAGACAGGAGAGGGCTGATCTGAGTGTGGAGCCAGAGCAGGGGGGATGCAAGTGTTCCTATACCCCCTGCTTAGCTTACATTGTCAGAACAGACACAGGGCAGCTGGGAAGTGTTACTATACTCAGGATGTGTCACTAGTACAGCAAAGCATGAACTGTTCACATGCCTTATCTGTTCTATTAGTATAGTGACAGCTCCACAGACACATCATGATTATAGTAACACACAGGGTCACTGCTGTCACATCTATCTGTGTAGAGAGCAGGAGGAAGCAGGCACACACAGGGTTAATCCAGGCAGCACGGACACAGAAGCCAGAGCCTTCCCCCTCCCTCCACTATAGAAGCATTCTGTGCGGGAGGGGCTCTCTGCTCCGACCTGTATTGAGTCATACAGACCTGACAGCCAGTGAGATAAGGATCAACAGGTCGGCTGCTATAGAGATTTTAGAAGCTGATGTAGTACTACTAACAGGGCTTACTCAAAATCAGTAGGACATTTGTAATGAACATATATTGCAAAGCTGCTTGTTTTTTAAAGATCTTTTAATTAAAACCCAATCATTGTAGCGAGACAACCCCTTTAACGATTAGATCCATTGCCTTCAGCTCTGTGTTCAGCACCAGGGACAACATACTGGACACGTAAAATAACTGTTGCAAATTTCTGTGTTGATAACCTTTGAACCCCCAGAGAAATTGAAGATCTGATTGCGGGAAATGATTTCTGAGACAATTCTGTCTTCTCTGATGTACTACATGACCACCCCCCATTGGAAAAAATGGCAAGTTTCAAGGTGGCAGTTAAGTTCTAGATTTAGCCTAAAAGATAAGCACCCCCCACCCATTACTTGCTGTGGTATTCAGATATGTCATGTTTCCTTTTGCATGTGACATAAAAGGGTGTCTTGGCATACATACACACATATATATATGACGTGAAAATACATACATATACGCTCCAGCCATTACAACACTACCAAGCATGGCCTGGACTGCACATGACCTCTGAAGGTATACTGTGATATTTGACACCAAGACATTAGCCGCAGATGATTTAAGTTTTGAACAGTGTAAGGTAGAGCCTGTAGCTCTGTGGATCATATATTTTTTTCAAGCCTATGGCACAGATGCTCAATTCAGTTGCTATCTAAGGAATTTGAAGGCCTCTGTCTCTTTACCAGGATCCTCTAACCATTCTTCATGACATTTGCTGTGCGCCGGAGCACATCCTGCTGAAAGAGGCCACTGTCATTAGGGAGTACCATAAGCGTTCTGTTGTATAGAGTAAGCTGAAACCAATGGTTTCTGTCTATACACATTTCTAGGCTGGATCAGACCAGTCATGCCAACTTTATCTTCTGTTTCCCTCGAGCAAATTTTCAAAGGGAGGCAGGTCAGCTCAATGTCAGTAGGAGGTGCACAGCAAGTAAAAGGTGTCAGATTGTTGACATTTTTAGGGAAACTCCATTTGTAAACAGCAAATGGATATAGATCATATATGCTGAATTGCCAGTGACATTTGTGTATGTATCGGCCATACTCAAAAGTTGTTCAATTCATTTGAAATCTATAAGGTATAAAGACCAAACTTAAAACTAGTAAAACCCAGAGAACACAGTTAAATAATGTGCCAGACCATATACACAGTTAATTAGAAAAATGAATCTATACCAAAATATTACTTACATTTTATCAATACATGACTATAATAAACACACATAAGACAAAAATATATGCAGTACATAAAACACGAGAGTGAAAAACAGGTTGGCACTTAAGGGGGTTGTCTTAGTATAGACATTGGTGACTTATGCCATCAATATCTATTATGGTGCAGGTATCACCTTTGGGCTTTGTACTTATCTCAAGAACAAGAAAAATTTCCCACTCTCCCACTGAAATTGCTGTACTTGGAAATCTCATTGATTTCAATGGGAAAGTTTCGGCCATCGCTCCATTTTTCGGGGCTCATTCTTCAGATAGGTGCGGGTGCAAGGGGTGGTACCTGCACATATTAGACATTGATGGTATATCCCAGTGATGGCGAACCTTTTTTAGACCAAGTGCCGAAACTGCGACCGAAAAATACCTTAGTTACCTCAAAGTGCCACCACCGCCGACACTAAGCAGGGAGGTGACATCGGGCCACAGGGCCGTACAACAATTAATACGAGGGATGTAACAGCCGCTTAGCCCATCCCTCTGCCATATTTCCACTATACAGTGACCATATTGTGGTAGATAGCAGTGTACACAGGTGCTCAGCAGACAGTTGACTGATTAATACCACAACACCACTACCACATATCACCACCACATAGTGACTGAATAATACCCCCACGTATCACCACCACAAAGTGACTGAATATTACCCAGCCACACGTATATCACCCACGACAAAAAGTGACTGGAATAATACCGCCACCGTATCCACCACAAAGTGATCTGAATTAATACTGCCACACCCATTACTGAATATTAAACCATTACACTTTGCACACATATAAGAGATTACTTTTCAGCACTTTAGTGACTCACATGTGACGTTTCTCCATAAGTCGTTCGTATTCCCTTTTCTTCTCCATCTGGTTCGCACCTTCATGCTGACTTCTCCCGACCAACACTCGTCCCTGCAGATTTATACACAAATATTAGAATCCTCACTTTTTCAGCAACTCCTTACTTATACGTATATAAGTCCCCTAATTATGGTTGGTGTATAGGTCCCCACAGGCAGTATACAGCTCCCCACAGGCAATTTCAGCTCCCCCCAGGAATATACAGACGATAGCTCCCCACAGGGGGCTACAGACAGATATCCCCACAGGCGCATACAACAGATATTCCCACAGGGGATATACAGACGTAGTCCCCAAGGCAGTTACAGACAGATAGATCCCCACCCGCAGTATACAGATAGTCTCACCCCCAGCCGTAACAATAGCTTCCCCCCAGCCGTATTAGCCACTCCCCCCCACCGTAGTTTTAGCCAGCTCTCCCCCTCCGTATACACCAGCTTCCCCCCTGCCTGTAAATTTTGCCCGCTCTCCCCCCATGCCCGTATATGCCAGCCTCCCCCCCTTGCCGTAATACCATCTCTCCCAATGCCAGTTATAGATAACTCTCCCCCCTGCCTGATATAGCCACTCTCCCCCCTGCCGTTATAGTATCTCCCCCCTGCCTGTATAAAGCCGCCGCCCCCCGCCGTTATGCCAGCTCTCCCCTGCCAGTATTTTGCCCGTTCCCCACGCTGTATATAGCAGCTCTCCCCACCATGCAGTATATAGTCCAGCTTCTCCCCAACTACCGTGTTATAGCCAGCTCTACCCCACTGCCTGTATATAGCCAGCTCTCCCCACTGCAGTATATAGCCAGCTCTCCCCACGCCTGTATATAGCAGCTCTCCCCACTGTCTGTATATAGCAGCTCTCCCCACTGCCGGTATATAGTAACTTCCCCACAGCCTGTATTAGCCAGCTCGCCCACTGCCAGTATATTAGCCAGCTCCCCCACTGCCAGTATATTAGCCATGCATCGCCTCACTGCCAGTATATAGCCAGCTCTCCCCACTGCCTGTATATAGCAGCACTCCCAACTGCCTGTATATAGCATCTCTCCCCACTGCCTGTATATAGCCAGCTCTCCCCACTGCCTTTATATAGCCAACTCTCCCCACCATGCCTGTATATAGCCAGCTCCCCACCATGCCAGTATATAGCCAGCTCTCCCCACTGCCTGTATATAGCCAGCTCTCCCCACTGCCTGTATATAGCCAGCTCTCCCCACTGCCTGTATATAGCCAGCTCTCCCCACCATGCCAGTATATAGCCAGCTCTCCCCACTGCCTGTATATAGCCAGCTCTCCCCACCATGCCAGTATATAGCCAGCTCTCATCACCATGCCAGTATATAGCCAGCTCTCCCCACAGCCAGTATATAGCCAGATCTCTCCACTATGTGACCCGGCGCGACATCCGGGTCACAGTCAGGAACCCAGCGAGTGGCCAGCCTGGTTCGCATGCCATAGGTTCGCCACCGCTGGTATATCCTATTAATATGCCATCAATTGCTATAGTGAGACAACCCCTTTAAAAATGAAAAAAAAAAAACATTAAACGGTTTGTATGACAGTAAGATCAAAGCATGATTGCTTTCTTCCAGAAAAAAATTATCCTGTTTTGTATGGGCTCTATCTAGATTTCAAGCACAAGAAAAGGTGGTTTGGACTGTATTTGAAAAATGTCAACTTATTTTAAAAATAAATAACACATAAAACTCATTAAAATATGAGGTGAGTATCACTGGTTTTCGTGCCACACACTACATTTAACAGGTGGGTATATACAGAGGGCGTCTATTTAGTAACCCTCCGCATGTACTCACCTGATGAAGTGCCTGTTGTGTGTAGCAGAAAACACAGTCATATTCAGCTTCTATTTTAATGAGTTTTTTAATCTTTTTCCTTATCATTATCTTGGAAGGTGAATCAGGTGAAGCTGTTGGACCTGGTGCCATTATACTGAAAGGTGTGTTGAGAGTTGTGCCTCACAATGCACAACACCCGAAGATGAGAGCAACACTTGCACTAGTTAGATCCTATGGCATTAGTACGAATGTACTACACTAGGGGCACCATCTGTCTTTATCAGATTTTTCTGCCAGTGATACTTTAATTATAGTGAGTTTATACAGAAGCATACACATTCATTTTTTGTGATTTGCCATAGAAATTCCTAAGAAAACACTGTGACTTGTTCATTTAGATGCCATATGTAGACAGCTATTCTCACTAGCTCAGCTGTATGCATGACCCCTAAAGCTAGATTTCAATACAAAACAGAGCCCATGGACAAAAGAGACATTGTTTCTGGAAGAAGGCAGCCAAGTTTTTCTAACTTCATAAAACCTCCGTAAGGAAGGGCCATGTGATGATCCTAAGTGCCCCAGGCTTAGGTGTTGGTCCAAGTGATGAGGCTTAATTGCAAAACACTGATAGCTAATAAAACTGAAAAAATACCCAAGACATGATAAAATCATGATAAGTTGTGCCAAATGACACCAAGCCCAAACACTATAGAATAATAGATTTCCTTTAGTTCAGTTTCACTCAGCAACAACATAAAGGAGTTCAACTCTAAAATGTCTAAATAAAATTTAGGGCCACATGTATGAAAACTGTTTAGGTCTAAAACTCTCTTTTTTGCCCATAGGTTACTATGGGCGAAAAAAGTGAGTTTTAGACCTAAACAGGTTCATACATGTGGCCCTTAGACTCCTTTACTATACATTGCTCAGCATCGGACTGTAATCTTGCATACCTATTATGCAGGTGAGTGGGTGTTACTGTGTGTTTAAATGTAGCAAGGTCATGTTTTGTGTATGTCACACGAATGTATTATACAGTATAAACAAGAAGTAACAAAAATAATAACATTTACATAATACGTTCAGATCCACAACCAGCAAGTACAATGTGGCTCATTCCTGATTTCACTGCCCAATACATTTCATGATGAATTATAGTTAATGATCAGTAACTATATCCAAAGTCATCAATGGCGTTTATGATGGGAATTATGTTGAGAGTGTTGCCCGAATCTCTTCCTTTTCGGTTTAGCACTGGACTAATAAACTCGAAAAATAATTCCGTTTTGGGACATCCTGAACCCAAATTGTTTTACACTGCCCCTAGCTCTAATCCCAACTGTAACCCAAACCTTAAATTGGGGTTAGAGTGTTAAAGTCTTTTTATGGTTAATTTAACTATCTGTGGCTCTTCTGGTTCCACTGGTGCCATCACTTTAATGTGATTCCTGCTCCAATATTAATTCATGCTTAATGTGCTGTGGAATCTGAAGTAATGTCAGAGCACAAGAAATTTTATACTAACAGCGCCACTGAACCAGTTAGTGCAGTGGAGAGGTAAGTAAACCCTGAACAGGCCTAAAAAATTTGAATTAGGGTTACAGTTCTGGTTTGAGATGATGTTTAATCTATTAAAGCTAAAAATCAGGCCAACCCAAATTGAAGTGCTTGGAATCAGGTCAAATTTAACTCCAAAGTGCAACACTAGTTGCTGATTTTAAAAAAATTCCACCCCAAAAAATGAAACTTTAACTTTGCTGCACTGGGTCATTGCCAGAGTTAACTAAGTCCCAACTAAGAGATTGCTTCTTAGCCAAGGGGCTAGGTTATCTTCCTTTGGGGTCATTTACATGGAGCCCCTATGGTTCCATATTACAAAGCCATAGGCACTTTGTGAACTTAAACACAATGGGAATAGAGTTGCACGGCCAAACTTGGTGCAATATGCACCTGATGACATATTTTAATGCGCCAAAGTTTGGTGTGAAACTGCCATACAAAGATTGCCGCATAACACTCTATGCGCCAATTTTGAGTATTATGCTGCAAAACTGTTTGGCGCATAACACTCTCATTTAGACTGTCGTATTATACACACTATATCTGTTTAGAACTGGTGTGTCAGTGCCAAGTTACAAAATTCTACGTGGAAATCCCTAAAGAAGCATTTATGCTATCTATCATACATGAAAAAACTTTGAGACTCTCGGTTCACATATTTTGATCAAAAGATGTTTAAGCTGCCCACGACTTTCAACGTGATCTCAAAATCGGGCAGTCCTATCCTATCTTTACCTCTCAATCGAGCCAATAAAGGGCCTCTCGCTGGTCAGCCAAACCTCCATTATTCAGAGAGAAACAATAAAAAACACCCAACCTGCAAGCTGCCCTTCTTATGACATCCTGTGAGAGTGGGCGGGGACAGAAACCCAAAATGGAAGCACCCCTTCCTTCCCATATAGGTTAAAATCAATGTACACCAAGTATAACGTATGTTTCTGCACACAAAAACATTTCTGAAAAAACGTATGCAAACCTGGGTGCCACTGGCAGGGCTGCGGCACACATGTAATTATACATGTACGCACACAGACCGCCACCAGCGGCACATTTCTGCAAAAAGGGCAATACACTACGTGGAAATCCCGCCCACTCTCACAGGCTGTCATAAGAAGGGCAGCTTGCAGGTTGGGTGTTTTTTATTTCTTCTCTCTGAATAATGGAGGTCGGTTGACCCAGCAAGAGGCCTGATTGGCTCGATTGAGAGGTAAAGATAGGATAGGACGCCCGATTTTGAGATCACGTTGAAAGTCGTGGGCAGCTTAAACATCTTTTGATCAAAATATGTGAACCGAGAGTCTCAAAGTTTTTTCAAGTTACAAAATTGGCGCATGCAAATTCATAGATGTGGCCCTCTATTTTGTCTTGGAGGAAATAATGGTACTAGAGCAAAATAAATGTAACACCCCACTTTTTTATTTTATTTTATATGAATAAATAATTAAATTATTAATTATTAAGAAAAAAACAACCTTATTTTTGTCTCAGTGTAAAACTGAAGAAACACAAGGCATTACAGGGTTATTAAACATCTATACATCATGGATCCATAATATATAATGTACATGAGCTATAGAAGAGATAAGAAGCATAGGAAAAGTAGGAGTATACTGTATATTGTAACTGTTATCAGAATTTTACGCTGCCTTAATCAATTATAATACGCCCGAAAAACCCTTTAAAATTCAACTTGGCAAAAAAAAAAAAGAGTTGATAGCATCATCCGGATGCTTTGTAGTGATTATGAAGCATATGGAGGGGTAACAAAGCTAATGTTTGTATATGAGTCTGTAGTCAAATATTACCTGATAACATTGAAATGAATGGGCAATTATTCATGGTGCTGGAAGTCTACATGTGGGTCGTTA
Organism: Phyllomedusa bahiana; assembly: GCA_025379985.1. Classification (NCBI taxonomy): domain Eukaryota; kingdom Metazoa; phylum Chordata; class Amphibia; order Anura; family Hylidae; genus Phyllomedusa; species Phyllomedusa bahiana. The sequence continues at coordinate 12,324 of JAODAL010013947.1, forward strand.
CTGTGAGCCTCCCAAGTGCTCTATACAAATTGCTAGAATTCAGGAATCATTTCTATCTGTTACTTTGTGGACAAAAAAGAATCAAGATAATATTTTGCATCATGTGTAACAGCAACAAGATACTGGCATCCACAATACTGAAATAAGGCTCTTTTTATGCCACACCAGCAGTGCCTATGTGCCCGGTGGCATCCATCATACCCATATGGCAGAGGTATTCATTGGGGAGTCCCGTATATTTTGGATCGCAAAACTCAATGTGAAAAATCCAATGTTCTACTAATAACTTATCAATGGTTCCTTCTTTCGCTGCAATGTACTGCTCTGGTAATCTGTATGCAGGTGGTTATTAGCCCAAGAATAGAAAGTCTGTTCCTAGAAACAGATGGAAGGATTTTCAGTGCAAATAGCTCATGAATATAGTAATAGTATAGTAATAGACAGACCCCTCTTTAGATGACAGGGCACGTGTCTACTATAATTACTGCATGTGCCTTGGAAGAGCATTGTTTTCTGAGGTTTGACTTCGAGAATAGCCACATTATTCATCATTGGCCTGTGTCCTATCTTGCTCCAAGCTGATCTATAGCCTGTTCTGAGACTTCTGCATCACAAACAATCCAGATGTCAATGAAGTAGAGGACTAACACCCTTCTCCTTCCCTCTTTCTCCTTTGGGTGTCTGTATCTCAATAAAACTTTGACTTCCCACAACCCTGCTTCTTTCGATTCCCCATCCTTTGCCACAGTCTGAAATGTGTTATTGTTGCGAGCCAATTAGTTACCAAAATAGGGGAATTATAAAATTCGTATGGTAGTGTTGGCACAGGCATTATAGACCTTTTGAGAAATAAAATGTGTCTCTTTGCCCCTGATCGGTTGGTAATCAAGAGTAGTGGGACTTAGTAAGCATTTAATTGAGAGTCTAACTTTGGATCATCTACTGGTCCCCATACTTGATTCAGCACATACCACCTGATCATGTCAATCTGTGTATTCCACTGAGGAGTTTGCATATACGGGAGACAGAACATTTTTTGTACTTCTTGACATAATTATCATTTTGATCATTTACCAAATAGGACAACCTAAGGGTTAACAGGCCTCCAACTTACAGGGTCGCCTTAATCAGGGATAATGCCCTAAGGGCAGTTGGCAGGGTAAGGATTTAGGGATAGGATACCCATTTCCTTTATTTTCTATACTGGATACCACACAACTTTATACATGGTTCTTCTACAGGGCATTACATGGTCTTTTGTACCTGGGCATACAGAATTTTAAAAAATTCCGAATTGTGGGGTGTTTTTTGGCATTCCCCTTAGAATAGAGACCATCTCTGAGTTTGCAAAAGAAAAACTCAACTATAAAATATAACTTTTATTAATATATAATTAAAAGATACTTTCCCACAAAAACCTTAAATAATATCCTAAAAACAAAAGGATACCAGGATTGATGTATGACTACAAAAAGTCAACTCACTGTTAGATGACCTTCAGCAAGTCCTGGAATCACAAAAGAAGGGTCCATCCTATATACGGTTGATGTAGTGTATTCTGTGGATTCTTGATAATCCGCAACAAACATGTAACAGAGAAAAACTTAGCAGGAGGAATGTGAAAAAAAATATAAAGAGTACCTACTCTCACACTCCTCTTACTCTTCCTAAGAATGGGGACATCGCCCCGAAAAGGGCGGCTCCGCTTACAGTACTCATCCTACTAAGGACTCTATATCCTAAAGGTGCAATATTCTGCACCCCAATGTGCCCAAAGAAAATCAAAAAGTCCCAATCAAGAAGGTCCCAACACGTTTCCTCTCTCAGTTGAGAGGTTCATCAGGGGACATATTTTCATCCAGAGTGTCAGTGTCATCTTACAGTCATGGCCAAAAGTTTTGAGAATGATACAAATGTTAATTTTTACAAAGTCTACTGCATCAGGTTTTATAATGGCAATTTTGCATATACTCCAGAATGTTATAAAGAGTGATCAGCTTAACAGCAATTAATTGCAAAGTCAATAGTTGCCTACAAAATGAACTTTTTCCCCCAAAACACAATTCCACTTCATTGCAGGCCTGCCTTAAAAGGAGCAGCTAACATCGTTTCAGTGATTGCTCCATTAACACAGGTGTGGGTGTTGATGAGGACAGGGCTGGAGATCAATCTGTCATGATTAAGTAAGTATCATACCACTGGACACTTTAAAAGGAGGCTGGTGCTTGGCATCATTGTTTCTCTTCAGTTAACCATGGTTATCTCTAAAGAAACACGTGCAACATCATTGCACTGCACAAAACTGGCCTAACAGGAAGAGTATCGCAGCTAGAAAGATTGCACCTCAGTCAACAATCTATCGCATCATCAAGGAATTCCAGGAGAGAGGTGTCATTGTTGCCAAAAATGCTCCAGGGCGCCCAAGAAAGACCAGCAAGCGCCAGGACCGTCTCTTAAAAGTGTTTCAGCTTGGGAATCGGGCTACCAGCAGTGCAGAGCTTGCTCAGGAATGGCAGCAGGCAGGTGTGAGTGCATCTGCAACGCACTGTGAGGCGGAGACTCATGGAGCAAGGCTGGTGTCAAGGAGGGCAGCAAAGAAGCCACTTCTCTCCAGAAAAAACATCAGGGACAGACTGATATTCTGCCAAGGTACAGGGAGTGGACTGCTGAGGACTGGGATAAAGTCATTTTTCTCTGATGAATACCCCTTTCCGAATGTTTGGAACATCTGGAAAACAGCTTGTTCGGAGAAGACAAGGTGAGCGATACCACCAGTCCTTGTCTCATGCCAAGTGTAAAAGCATCCAGAAACCAATTCATGTGTGGGGTTGCTTTCTCAGCCAAGGGAATCGGCTCTCTAACAGTCCTTGCCTAAAAACACATCCATGAATTAAGAATGGTACCAGAATGTCCTCCAAGAGCAACTCTCCCAACCGTCCAAGAGCAGTTTGGTGATCAAACAATGCCTTATCCAGCATGATGGAGCACCTTGCCATAAAGCAAGGTGATAACTAAATGGCTCAGGGAACAAAACATAGAGATTTTGGGTCCATGGCCTGAAACTCCCCAGATCTTAATCCCATTGAGAACTTGTGGTCAATCATCAAGAGATGGGTGGACAAACAAAAACCAACAAATTGTGACAAATGCAAGCATTGATTGTGCAAGAATGGACTCCTATCAGTCAGGATATGGTCCAGAAGTTGATTTAGAGCATGCCAGGGAGAATAGAAGAGGTCCTGAAGAAGAAGTGTCAACACTGCAAATATTGAATTGCTGCATTAACTAATTCTAACTGTCAATAAAAGCTTTTGTTAATAATAATATGATTGCACTTGTATTTCTGTATGTGATAAAAACATCTGACAAACACTCATAAAAACCAGAGGGCTACATATCATGTGAAAATATAATATATTTGTGTCATTCTCAAAACTTTTTGCCATGACTGTACACTGTGGGTGATTGACCATATATCCCTTCGAGACAATTTGGCTACCACCTACCATCATCTGTATATCTTACCTTTGGAATATCTTGTTGGCCACTGATGAACCTCTCTTCTGAGAGGGAAAATGTGTCGGGACTTTTTTGATTGGGATTTTTTGATTTTCTTTGGATATTGCACCTTTAGGTTATAGAGTCCTTAAGAGGGTGAGTACTGTAAGCACAGCCACCCTTTCGGGGCAATGTTCCCGTTGTTAGGAAGGGTAAGAGGAGGGTGAGAATAGGTACCCTTTATGTATTTTTTTCACGTTCCTCCTGCTAAGTTTTCATTTGTTATATGTTTGTTGTGGATTATCAAGCATCCGGTGGATAAACTACATCAACCGTATACAAGATGGACCCTTATTTTGGGATTCCAGGACTTCCTTGTCATCTGATGGTCATCTAACAGTGAGTTGGCTTTTGATAGTTGTTAATCAATCCTGGTATCCTTTTGTTTTTAGGATATTATTCAAGATTTTTGTGGGACAGTATCTTTTAATTGTATATTAACAAAAGTTATATTTTATAGTTGGTTTTTCCATTACAGTGATAGGCCTCTATTACCCGACAATTGTATTTTTCTTTGTTTTCTTTTAGGCCTTGTCCACATGGCACGGGTTTTTACAGTTTTCAGCTTTTAAAAACCGTCTGCAAACTGGCTGACAAACGTTAAAATGGACCTCTACGGAAAACCTGGGCAGTGGTCCCCACTGCACGGGTTTTCCACCTGGTGGTTTTTCACACCGGCGGCGGCCCGAAAAACATAGAACATATTCATTCTTCCGTCCGTTTTTTGGGCGGAATATGAACATGTCTATGCGAAGGGGGAGGGCTTTTCTCCGCTAATCGCGGAGAAAAAACGTCCCTCTGCAGCCGTGTACATGGCTCGAAAACTGCAAATTCCGGTTGGATAAACCGACCGGTATTTGTCTTGTGCCATGGGGACGTGCCCTTACCATCTCCGAGCTTACCCAATATCAAGGAGTGGTACTTATTACTCAACATTCCATATATGCCCAAGATAATATTATTACACTATTGCTCTTTTAGAATTTATATGAGCCCTTCAGTATTTTCTTTTTTTGACTCCGGAGGGTGTTCTCACTAAATGATCGACATTCATCACATTTTGTACAATCATTAACTATCTCACCTCATTGATGTAATGGACTAGTCTGTCATTAACTTAATCTTCTTTTAAAACCAGTTAAGTGCAGTTTGGCTGCCCTCAATGCTTGGACAGACTTTGTAGTACATGAATTGAATGGTCCACCACACCAGGAACCATTTTTACTTAGCATCTCTCCACTCATAGATAGGACTCATTCCCACGGCAAAGGACAAATACCGGTCGGTTTATCCGACCAGTATTTGTCCTGTTTTAGTGCCGTCCCCACGGCCGCCAGGAGATGGCTTTTCTCCATGATGAGCCCTCCCCCTTCCCATTGATATGTTCATATTCCGTCCGAAAACTGGACGGAAGAATGAACATGCAAATATAGAAAAAGTACACCGGCTCACCAGGTTCAGGGCGCACGGACTTGCAGGAGCTGCAATCTTAGTAGTATATAGAGGACACAAAGTAGCTCCAGCGTCCAAGAGACTGTATGATTTATTTAAGTTTGTAACACGAAGACAACGATCCAACAGACACTTAAAAAAACAACACGTTTCAGGCCTCACAGGCCCTTCCTCATAGTATAACAATATACAAATAAAGACTCACATTTATAAAAAAGCTATAACCAATCACAGACCGAATAAGTAACATGTGACCAGAATACGTGAACAAGACATAGTTGAAACCAAGTACATAGAAACAGAAATTACTGACATTTGTTTCAATAAAGTTTACACATATTGTTATACTTTAGTAATGCAACACCAAGTCTGTTTTTTTATTTAAACCAAATGGTTGATACGTTTTAAGTAAAATACCAAAAACTTCCGGTACGAAGTTTCCCGGGATACGATCCCTTCTCCCAGGTTTTTAAACTCTTTAAGCCAAAATCACGAAATTGTTTTTGGCTGCAATTATGGCATTGAAACATAAACCAAAAAACCCCGCAAAATATCCGATCAGAACAGAGATCTGACATAAAGATATCCTTCGCACCCTAACAAAAAGGGGACAATTGTAAAACAAAAATTTTTTTTTTACATTTTTTTTCCCCAATTTGAAAAACGTCTGCAGTTTTTTGTCACCCGGGAAAAAGAAATAAACTCCTTGAACCTCAAAACAGAGAAAACAAATACACCCCATGGGAGCACCTAAACAACCCAAAATTTTTTCCAACCATGAAATTTGGATGCAATGGTTGCAACATAAGGGTGACCAAAATTTAAACCTAGGTCAATTTTTGCGAGGAACACATTTCACACCACTTTGTAATACAGCAAAAAATGGGGTTCAAAATAAAACAGGTAAATGAAAATAAAATTTGAGACACCTTTTTTAAAATCCTAAAAAAAGGGGGCAAAAACCCCTTAAAAAAACTGCGTACCTTGTTTTTTATACTTTTTTTTCTTTTTTTTTTTATTTCCTTTTTTTATATTGTAAAACCTCATAAACTTTGGGAAACCCTATTACGGCTGATTAAAAAAAATTTTCCAAGGGGGGGATATTCCATTTCGAAAATTTTAAAACATAGAACAGCTGCGTTTTTAGTATAAGAAGATTCCAGTGAGTTATTTTGTTTAAGTCTTATTAGTTCTCCCACCCGGGATTGCCCTAATTGTATGCAACGAGTGGCAAGATCTGCATGAAAAGGGGAATTTTCCCTGTACTTTTCTGTACGATTCCTTTGGACGCCATAATGAAACATTTAGCCCTTAAAATTAAATCCAAAAAGTTCCTCCAAAATGACTACGTAGGTGAAATTTAAAGGCACAAAAATTAGAATTTAAGTACTGGATAAAAGGGGAGGTCGACCCATCCCTTTCCCGATTATCACAAGATCACAAAGAAACCCAAACCCACCTAATTGCGAAAAAAGGGGGAAAAAAAAAGTGTATTTTTTTTTTTTTGTGGGTTTTTAAGTTTTAAAATAATAGAAAGGGGGGGTTTTGTCCCCCTTCCGCTCCAGTAATTTGGAGAAAAATTTTTTTCTAAACACAAAAAATTTCTTAGCGGGAAAAAAATGCTTCAACAAAAATATTTTTAAAAACCCGAAAAAGTTTCTGTCAGGCAAGAAACCAAGTCACAGCAACTAGACCATAAAAATGAGGGAATACGGTAAAGAAGGTAAAAAAAACAAAACCCCTCAGAAATAAATGCTTGAAACGTGTTTTAAATTTACAAGAGTGGTGCTCCATACAGAAAAATGCAAGAAAATTGTGACAGTTAATGACTTTCGGTCTGTCAAGAACTTTTCAAATCGCACAAAAAGAAATAATGTAAATAAATATATATATATATATAAAAAAATATAAAAATTATATATATAATATATATAGAAATATATTAGAAAACATTACAAGAAAAGAAAAGAAAATAAACAAACATGTGACTATACAATATATACAGCATATGGGCCATAATGAAACATAGTCACATCAAGTTACAGAAGCTTGGTCCCTAATAATATGATGAAAATGAGTCTATATACATATATACACATAGATCTGGTATAAGGCTATCAGAGTATATGATAACAAATGAAAAGAGAGAGGAGGGGAAAAAAGGGGGGGAGCGAAAACAATGGGCTATAAAAGTGGAGTACATAACAAAATAATAAAATAATAATGGAAAACAGACAACAGGAAACCTATATCTCCTATTACACCATACTGCAAGTAATTACCAAAAGGGAAAAGATAAGGGAGGAAGGAGACAGTAATAGGGAGTATACAGTAATGCTTACCAATGAGGCAATTCAGAGGAGTGTGAAGAGTAAGCGGCCACAGCCGCTGGGCAAGACAGGAGCGCTGGCAGACTCGTGGACGCTCTTCACACTCCTCTGAATTGCCTCATTGGTAAGCATTTCTATATACTCCCTATTACTGTCTCCTTCCTCCCTTATCTTTTCCCTTTTGGTAATTACTTGCAGTAGGGTGTAATAGGAGATATAGGTTGCCTGTTGTCTGTTTTCCATTATTTTGTTATGTACTCCACTTTTATAGCCCATTGTTTTCCCTCCCCCCTTTTTCCCCTCCTCTCTCTTCTCATTTGTTATCATATACTCTGATAGCCTTATACCAGATCTATGTGTATATATACACATTATCATCATTTTATTAGGGACTAAGCTTCTGTAACTTCCTGTAACTATGTTTCATTATGACCCATATCCATTTATGCTGTATATATTGTATAGTCACATGTTTGTTTCTTTTCTTTTCTTGCAATTGTATCTAATATATATATATTTACATTATTTCTATTTTTAGTGACGATTTGAGAAAGGTCTTGACAGACCGAATCGTCATTACCTGTCACAATTTTCTTGCATCTTCTGTATGGAGCACCACTCTTGTAAATAAAACACGTATTCAAGCATTATATAACTTCTGAGTGCTGTTGATATCTTCTACCTTGAAATCTATGGGAATACCAAACCCATCACCTAGCACCGAAATCAGTAGTGATTGCCCGAGAGTGCCACACATTTTTATTTGTTGATACAGGTATAGAGAGATGTAACATCTGCAGATATTCAAGAAAAATCAGAAATCAGTATGCCATTGATAATTTTGAAGTGATAATAAAACATGTTTGGAATCCTAGATAACAGCAGGTATATTTTCAATGAGTGGTTGTAGAAGACACACGCCCCCAAACGTTCATTAATGGAAGAAATTCCAGACACGATAGGTCTGAGAGGTGGGGGGAAAGTCTTCTTATGAGTTTTGGGGAAGCAATGGAATATTGGAGTGACAGGATATTTAATCATCAAAAATTGAGCTTCCTTTTCAGTCAAAACCCCCAATGATAAGCCAAAATCAACTAGTTTTTGTAGTTCCCCATTAAACACAACTGTTGGATCATTTGGCAGTGGAAGATAGGTATGTGAATCCTGTAACATGTAAAGATTCTGGCGTTCATATAAACCTCTATCGAGGACCACAACCGACCCTCCCCCTTGTCTGCCCGACGTACTACTATATCCTGCATTTTAGATATTGAGAGCAGTTTGTTGAGCTCTATTTAGATTCCCCGCAAACTTGTTTTTAATAACACTGCTGTGTAGCTTGCATAATTCCCTTTCTACTAGATCCTGAAAGTGATCTGCGGCATACGATCTAGACTGTACAGGGTAAAATGAGAGTTTGGTGTTAAAAAAGTATCAGAAATCATAAATGAACCATCCATATTATCCTGTTTCAATTGTTGTAATACAGATAAAGTAATTTGTTCAGTAAAACTAGAACAAGTTCTAGGCAAATCACAGGTATCATGTATAACATCATCAGATATAACATCAATAGTACTTTCAATAGGAAATTCACCCATATTATTGTCAATTGCCGTGTCAGAATCACAAGACATTTTGTGAAAATGTTTCTTTACTGTCAATTTTCTGACAAAGCGATTGACATCCGATATAGTGGAAAACAAGTCAAAATGCCTACTTGGAGAAAAGGAGAGGCCAAGGGATAAAACTTGTAGCTGTTCTGTAGACAAAACAGAATGAAGAATGAACATGTTCAATGTTTTTCGGGCGGTGCGGTGGGGACTGCTGCGCATTTTCCATAGCGGCCCGGTGTGTTAGTTTGTGGCCGGTCTTTCAGATGGTCTGCAAAACCGCAAACCGTTTGAAAAAACGGCCGCAAACCGGTGCCGTGGGGACATGGTCATAGGATTCCCCACTTTATATTCGTCTAAACACTATTGTCCAAACACTATTAGGAGATATGGGTAAAAGTTGTCTCGATGAGAAATCTCCTTTTAACAGCTTTCTTTCTCTACCCCACTGATGAAAGTCCTAACTATTGGGCCTACAAGTGCAGCAAGTTGACAACAGAGGTGGCCTCTTGCCAGATAGGAAGGGGGTGCACCGATCTATGGAGCAGGCTCATGAGCTGAGCCCATTTCATAAATACCAGGTGCTGGTTGTTACTTACAGCCAGCACCTGCCTTCAGCGACCGGGAACTGAGATAACGTTGACCTTGGCTGATTAGATACCACATTCAACATGACCGCAACATCTAAGTAGTTATGAAGGAGGGGCCACCCCCTTCTGCCTCTCGATGGGAGCCCATAATGCGATTGTGGAGTGCAAAATGGTAGTCATGGCAGCCGGGCCCTAATGCAGACCCTCAGACCTCTGTCATCTAAATTGCTTATGCTATAATTAATAGGAAAGCCATAATTGTACACTAATTGAACAAGTGATTGCACCCCTTAAGGAGACTCAAAATACAAATAAAGTAAAAAAGTGTAAGCATTAATTTATTTTTTATTTTTTTAAAGTTAACTTGTCCCATTTTACAAATAGAAAAGAAAACAATAAAAAAGTAAACATAAACATTATTAACGCATCCATAAAAGTCTGATCCATTAATAGACTGCCTTATTTGTTACTTGGGCTTCCCAATAAATTAGAATAAAAAGTGAACAAAAAATTGCCAAAGTGTATATAAACGGAACTAATATAAACTACACTTCAATCAAAAGAAAAAAATCCCTCAAGTCTCTAGGTGGGAAATTAAAAAAGTTATTGGTGTCAGAAAATGGCGCTGCAATGCAAATAAAGAAAAAAATTGTTAAACCCCCAGAATAAAAATAACATGCTCAAAAGGCAGGATGCTAGGTGGTTAACGTGCCTGGGTAGGGCTGTGCCACCTCCTGTGTGTTGCTGAACAGAGTAGTGAGGAGGAGCAAGCTGGAGCTCTGAATCCAAGATAGTGCCTATGTCACGGGTGTCAAACTGCGGCCCTCCAGCTGTTGGGAAACTACAACTCCCATCATGCATTTATATAATCTATAACAGTGGGCAAGATGGGAGTTGTAGTTTCCCAACAGCTGGAGGGCCGCAGTTTGACACCCCAGGCCTATGTGCTAGCACCTTCACCTCTACCAAGCACTGGCTGCGTTCTCTGGGAATAATGAAGACCTGGTCTTTCTGTGTCCAGATCTTTTCCATCCCTGTTCGCTATATCTAAGCGCTTGTGGGCCACATAAAATAAAGTGTCAGGCTGGATTTGGCCCGTGGGCCTTGTGTTTGACATGTACGGCCTAGGGCCTCAAAATACCTTGTCCTGGTCATGAGTACATATACAAATATATGAAGGAAGCTTGAAAGCAGAACACATCTATATATAATGGTCTATTTCTTGACAAATGTACACTTCTTTCAGCTATAATACTAAGAAGCAAAGGAGTTGGCCTTGTCCACAATTCTTCTTGATAAAGTCTAGAATTTGATGTTCTAAATTTCAAGGGCAACCAGATGTTTCATTGCATTATGTAGCTCTGAAATGTAATATTCGTCTTGTTACTAGTAAAAAAACTTTGTACTAACTTAACCCTTTAACACAAAAAAATAAAAATATTACTTTTCATTTTTCTCCTCCCCGCCTTCCAAAAGCCATAAGGTTTTTATTTTTCCACACATGAGGGCTTTTATTTTGCGGGACAAGATGTACTTTCCAGTGGTGTTATTCATATTACTATAGAATATACTGGGGAACGGCAAAACAAATTCTAAGTGGGGCAAAATGTGAAAACAAATGTACTTGCGCCAAGTTTGTGAGAGTTTTGTTTTTGCGGCGTTCAGTCTTCAGTAAAAGGGATGTGTTATCTGTATTTTACAGGTTGATACGCATCCGGCAATACCAACCATGTAGGGTTTCCATTATGATTTGGTAGCATAAAAAAAATTCAAAAAATTTTTTATATTTGAAATTTGCGCCGCTGCGCCATTTCGTGCGACCAATAACTATTTTGTACTAACACCTACAGACGTCAGAGAGGCGGCATTTTTTGCGGACTGAAGGGTAATTTTTATTGCTAGCAGTTTTGAATGCATGCAACTTTTTTGATCACTTTTATTCCAATTTTTATAGGCCATGAAATGACTCAAAAAATTTTGCCGTTTGGAATTTTTTTTCTTCTATGGTGTTCAGCGTACGGGATAAATGATGTTCTATTTTTATAGATCGGACTTTTTCGGACGCGGCAATACCAAATATGTGTAACTTTTTTATTATTTTATTGTTTTTATTTGTAAAATGGCGAAAGTGGGGTGATTTGAACTTTTAATACCTTTATTTATTTATTTTTTTCACTTTAACATTGAGTCCCCCTAGGGCGCTTCACCACTAGGGGGCATAGACAATGCATTAGGCTGTACCAAGATTGCGGTTTCCCCACTTCCTGCCTGCGGCCGGAAGTAGGGCAAACGAGAACATGGCAGCGATGGAGGCTTTAACAAGGCTTATCGCTGATGTCCGATCGGACTGAAGAACGGTGCACAGCACCGTTTTTCATTCACTTAGACGCCACAGCCATCTTTGCCGTGGCGTCTAAAGGCTTAAACAGCGGGTGGCGATGCCGGGTGTTAGCTGCAATTAGCCGCAAACACCCAGCGGCTGTGTAACAGGGTCGCGCTGCGATCCTGTTACACATCTCCTTAACACTACCATGACGTACCCATACGTCAGGGTGGGTTAAGGGGTTAATTTACTTTGTAGACAGTAATTAGATGGAGCCTAGTTATTAATCTGAAAATTCTGTCATTATATACAGCCTTTTTTATTTGACAAAGTAACAGCTGTTCCTCTTGCAACATGTAACAGAATATCATGAGATATGTGTAATGTAATCCCTCAATTTACAATGCCTTCAGGATACAATCTTTTCACCATACAATGGTCTTCCCTGGAACATTGTTTCTTGAAACCATACTCGCCATACAATGTTATAGACATTAATTACTATTGTATGGTGAGGGATCACTGTACTTGCAGCGTAATCTAAATACTAGTAGGCAGCTTCTTTAATTGTGCATGAAATTTGCAGTGCCATCCCGACTCGAGAAAAGTTGTGCAAACCTAAGGATTTGAGTAGGACGTGTGTATAGTGGCCTCCTTACTCACCCCCCATTATCATCTTTTTTGATTTTAGGGTTAAAGGGATTTTCTCACCATGCTGTTTCTGAGCCAGAAGCAGCTTTTCATCCACTTTGGCCTCATCAAGCTGTGGGTGGTTCTATAGCAGTAAGAAGCATATTTAGCTTCTCTGTAATTAGCTGAGATATTACAAAAACATAAGTCCAGGGGAGATTTAATCTTGAGTAAACAAAGCTACAAGTGATCTCAGGAGTGAAAACAATTGCTTATCTGTAAACAAAAGCTAATATTGTTAGAGATAATGAGTCTGAGAGTGAGCTCTGTCCATGAAGACATCACTCCCTGCTCTCTCTCTAATGAAGAAACAAAAATTTGGAGGTAACCAGAGAAACCTGTATGCAGATAAAATCTTTCTTATCTCATGACCAAGGCAAAATCAAACGACTAATGTGTAAGGGACCAGTCAGGGACACACGAGAAGACACAGACAGAGTGAGGCCCTGACGCTGGTCCCAACCCCTGTCCCTGCCTTTTGGGGGTACCCGACTCCTTAAAAGGTCGGCCTCAACCAGAAGACTGAAAACTACACTGAATACGTGGGAACACAGGACACAGACAAACAAATACAAAACACAATAAGGGAACGTCAGACAAGCAAGGTTGGCAGCAAGAGGGCAGCGCAGTACCAAATCGGGAGACAGAGAGAAAAAAAGTCGGTAACTGTCGGGCAATGCAATACAAAATCAGGAAGAGCAGAATAGTCAGAAGCCAAGCAGAGTCAGGAAACCAGAAAATCCAACAATAGACAGGCAAGCAAAAGGTATAGGAAAGACCCAATTCACACTGGTAACCAAGAATACAAAGCATTATGTCAAAAACCACGGCTTCCGTCGCAACGGCCGTGGCCGGCGACCAGAACTCGAAGCTGGGGGTCTGTCGTACATGATCATGACATAATGTATTTGAAAAAAGTCTTCAATTACCTGTCTCTACATTTTGAAAGCCAATCTTTGTAGTAGGAAAACCCTTTAATGCTACCTTTTTTAATCCCTTATAGGGAGCTTCTTGAGACTACATGCCGAATTGCCAACACATTGAAAAAGTATGGAATAAAAAAGGGTGACAGAGTGGCCATCTACATGCCTGTTTCACCTCTGGCTGTGGCATCCATGTTGGCTTGTGCAAGGATCGGAGCTGTTCACAATGTTGTCTTTGCTGGCTTCAGTGCTGAATCCTTGGCAGGACGAATTAATGATGGTAAGTAAGTACTTTACTTTCATGGTGTGCTACATTACAACACAAACATGTAAGGTTACACATGGACATTTGGATTTTATTGGTGGAATCCACTAAAATGTAATGTCTAGTTGGTTTTTCTAAATCATCATTTGGCTGATAATAATTTGATGTTTGTGGTAAATGTTGAAAATTATGTTCCTGCTTATGGCAAGACATTCAAGTCAAGATATCATGAAGATTACACAGCTGGGTTGTTGTCAGGGCTGTCTTATGGCTTGTTCACACAGAGTATACACTCCGTGTTACAAGCGCTTTTAGGATCCGTCTTGGGGTCCGCGCTGTCGGTCCACAAGACGGAACTAAACAATTAGCATTGAGATTATCACTGCAGGCTATGACGAACACGGAGCGGCGTTCACATAAGGGATCGCCGCTGCGTGTTTCAAACAAGTAGCTCGCCGCAATCTTGAAAAGAATTGACATGCAATTGTTTAGATCCGTCATGGGGACTGACAGAGGGGACACCAAGACGGATCCTAAAAGCGCTTGTAACACGGAGTGTAAACTCCATGTGAACAAGCCCTTATCCAGTGGGCACACTAGGCAATTGCCCTGGGCCCCAGGTGGTCAGAGGTCTGGTGATAATTGATCCTTGTAATGTAGTGTTTTCTGATAACTGTGTAATCATCATTACCTTACAGCTATTTCTATGTATGTAATGTACATAAAATATATTATTTTATATAAATACATCTCTATAGACCCTAGTAAACCCACTGTTTTGCAAACACACAGAAATGAACCAGTAGCACTCTGCAAACACCAACAGACACATAAACACTGAATATATAAATTATGCATTTCTAGTACACAGAACATTAATATATATTTGGGGTTCTTCGCACAAATTATTGATCGAAACTGTGAGAGCCCATCCACCAATGGCAAGATGGCCTCGGTTCAGATGGGGTCTACTCTAAACAAACAATCTCACCTCTCTTCAGGGCAAAAGGATTCCAACTATACTCTGTTCTTTTTAAAAATAGCCACTATTTTGGCTAAGCTGCTAAACTGGATATGATTGAGTTTGCTTGGGGGATAGAGGCGTGGCCTAATAAGGTATCATATTTGGGTGGGGTACAAGGCATGGCTTGGTGTGATGTCAGGTGTGCTGCCTTGTCCAGGGGCCTATAATGTTGTTAAAATGACCCTGGTTGTTGTCACTGTCTGGAGTGAACGCACACAATATGGATTTGCTGTGGATTTTTTACATGTATTTGCACACAGAAAATCTGCAACGGATTATACAACTAGTTATATGGATCTGGTTTTTCAAATCCACAGCAATATGTGGTGGAAATTGATATTGAATTTTTAAATCTGCAGTAATATCTATCATGGATTTACTGTGGATTTTACTCCATCATATTACATAAGGTAAAACCCGCACCAAAATCTGATGATCTGTTGCAGATTTTAACATGCAAATTTACCAGTGGATTTTCTGAGCAAATCAGTCCTGTGTACATTTACCCACTCACAAATGTGCTGCCGATTTTGTTGCAGGTTTGTTTGTGGATTTACCATGGATTTGACTGCAAATTTTTCTGCATTGACTTTAAGAGGGCACAATCTGCGATAAACCTTTTCTGTGGATATTGCCATCTCCCATTGAAGTTATTATAGAAAAATCGTCAGTAAAATCCATGATATATGCTCAACTAATCAGTACCATCCGCAGCGGATCCACCTCTAGTGAATGTACCCTTAAAGGGGTTGTCTAACCATGCTACTTCACAGAGCCACAGACAGCTTCAGACTCACACTTCCTGGTAAGGTAGATTGGTTCTAGGGAGTAGCTAGGCCACTTGTAGGTAGACAGGTCCCAGTTAGGTAGGTAGTCTAAAGGTAGTTAGGTAGATTGGCCCTAGGTAGGCAGTAGTTATGCCCCAGTTAGGTAGGCAGCCTCCAGATAGGTAGGTCGGTTGTAGGTAGGCCCCAGGTAGCTAAGTAGGCTGTTGCTAGGCCTCAGGCAGCTAGGTAGGCAGTAGGTGGGCCGAAGGTAGGTAGGTAAATAGGCTATAGGTGGGGCCCATATAGGAAGATAGGGTATAGGTGGGGCCCACCTATGTAGGTAGGTGGGTAAATAGGCTATATGGGCCCTTATAGGTAGGCAGAGTTTAGGTAGGGTATAGGGGCCCATATAGGTAGGCAGGATTTAGGTAGGCTATAGGGCCCCATATCGTTAGACAGGGTTTAGGCAGGCTATAGGAACCCTTATAGGTAGGTAGGCATGGTTTAGGTAGGCTATAGGGGGCAATATAGGTAGGCAGGGTTAAGGCAGGCTCTATTAGTGTAAAAAAAAGAAAGAAATAGCTTACTCACCTGTCCACGATCCCCTTAAGTGTCAAGCTGCTGGGTAGTCTCTGTGCTCGGTGTGGGTGGTGCGATGATATGCATCATCGCACCGCCCACGTCAGCACTCTGGGCCGGCACCTGTTAGGCTTAGGGCCTAAGTCGTTAGGCTTACCTGACAGATTAGCAGAGTGGAGACCTGGCAGTCCTGCCTTTGAACGCTTGGGACAGAGGGATCGAGCATTCAGAAGTAGGGGGTGGCGGGCCCTGTAGTTCCGTCCCACCAGCAGTGAACTGTAGTTATGTTCATTACCGGCCGGGCCAAGGGGCGGAACTACCGGGATAGCAGAGGTACTAGAAGCTGCTATGGGATACACATCATTAGGAGGCCTGGCCCGGACCCCCTAAGGATCCGTGCCCGGAAGCAGCTGCTATGTTTGCTACCCTGATAGTTACGCCCCAGCTTATCATGGTCAGACTAACTAGCTGACAGCAGCTTGAATCAATCAGATAAGAAAAAGAGAAGGAAGAGGTGGCCGGTAACCTAGAGTAACTTTGTAACAGTCTTTATTTACCTTTCCCTACATGTCAAAAGCCAATCATTGTAGTGAGAAAACCCCTTTAAGAATGGGTTCACACATTGCACTTTTTCTATGTTTCTTTACTGCATTAAAAACACATGTTCTAAATGCGTAGACATTTTACAACAGTGCACGTGTTTTTAAAAATGCATGTGATTTTATAAGTAACTTAAATTTGGATGAAATTCGGGTTGATTTAAAAATGCATGTGCATGGTATTTGCTGCATTTTTTATATGCAGCAAAAAAAACCCCAAAAAAACACAAGGAGTGAACCTAGCCCGAGGCTTTATAATTACAGAACACTTTTTTTTACTGTGAAAGCCATACAAGGGGCCAATAGATGAATCAGGTACCTCTTTAGGTTGCTATGTTTAGGGGAATGTGAATGAATATCATCTCTAGATTTCTGGAAATATGACAGTGTAATGCTCAGCAGTGCCGTCTTCTATAGTTTCTCAAGTTCATGTCCGATTAGTCATAGTTCTATTTAGGTTCATGAATCTGTTCTGTCATCACATCTGGCAGAGATATTCAAGTCAATAAGAGTTCCAGCTACTTTGCCACTTGTACCTCTTCCGCTAACTGGTCCTTGTCTATATATACTAATGTGCTCAGTGACCCCATTGCTCTACATCTTTCGAGGCATGCTTTATAAAAATAGTAACTGGACTGGTTGGAACTCATCTACCTATTGATATACTGTGTCTATATAGCCTAGCTAAGCTGCAAACTGGTGAACAGGTGACCTTAATATTGACATACATAGTTTCACACTATTTTTCTAGACTTTTTTTATTCAGCCACTTTATTAGGCTACGTCTACACAGCACAGAAACACCTTTGGATATTCGGTGGTTTCAGTATTTTGAAACCGCAGAGAATCCGACGGTCCACTGTGCTGCATAGACTGCAATGAAAAACTCGTGCTTTAGTCTATACAGCACGGGTTTTTAACCGCCGCGTTAAAAATTCCACGGAGTCCTGCAGTTTGCCGTCAGTTTCCCGTACGGGTTGACGGCAAAAAACAAAAACTAAAAAAATCAGCACGAAAAAACACGGTCCAGCATAACACAAAATGTCGTCAGCTTTCCAACGTATTTTGTCCGATACAAAAAGAGACAGAAATAGAACATAAGGGGCTGGCCCTCTAATGTCCATCTCATTGCTATTCGTTGCAGCTGAATATCTCCTGTTCCCAGAGTAGATGGCAGGAGTTAGGATGTGCCCCAGATGCCGGCACCATCCATAAAATTCCAATGCTTTATTATGATAAATTAAAATACACTAAACATGGCGCACAACAAAACAACTAGCCTTAAAGGGGTTGTCTCACTACATCGATTCACCTTACCTCAGTCCTGTGTTCTTGGTTTTATTTTGAATCCAGGGGCGTGTTTACTGGCTTCCACTAGGCTGCAGTAAAGCCAGGTCTGTAGCTATTAAAACAACCATGCTAGCAGCCTATCATGAAGAGATTGAACAGGTCTGTAGCTATAGCGACCTGAGGAGCTGATGCAGCCCATACAAGAGGGGATATCTCCGAATAGGTGGGAAACTGGTAATGGACATATATTGCAAAGTGACTTGTTTTTGCAAGATCTTTAACATAAAAAGCAATTCTTGTAGTAAGACAACCCCTTTAAATTCTTCCTGTTTACATTTATTGACTACAGAATTCTTGGCAATTTCTTAAGAACAGGCCAGTGTTATATGATCAATTATATACTTCATAATAAACACAAAAAATCCCAAAAACTAAATAGTCAAGTTTTAAGAGCTCCTATCACTTCTGAGGTCATTATTTATTATAGTGACCTGCTGGTTTACAGAGCCTGCTCTTCACAGCCAGCTTCAGGGTCCCATTTCCTGTTCAAGCTATGGGTGGTTCAATAGCAGCAACTGACATTTCAGTTCTGCTATTCCTATCTGATCACATGAGAAGGACATTAGTAATGGAAAGTTTTAAATAGGAAGGTAGAAGGCTACAGAGATCCAAAGAGTCAACGCTTTTTTCAGTAAGACAAACAAGCTGCTGTGCTGCTAATAAGACACAGAGGGAGTGACATCACCATCCTGGTCAGAGCTGCTAAAGCAGAGAGTGGTGGTCAGCCTAGGAAACTTTTTGTAAACAAGCAGGAGATAAGAACTGCTCCAGCCAGGACTAGGACATGGTATTCTAGTGCCTCAGGCCAACAAGGTATATAGCTCCCCCTTATGGAAACTTCAGTAACTCCATACCTCCTTGAACCCCCTTTTCTGCCTCAGTTGAAGTGGCACCCTAGGCTGTTGCCTACCTTCATTTACCCATCGTCTCGACTCTGGCTCTAGCTCTGAAAAGAAGAAAAGTCAAAACAGCATTGTATTTTATAACAGTCTTTATTTACCTTTGTCTACATTTTTAAAGCTAATCAATGTAGTGAGAATACCCATTTTAAATAACCAATTAATACTACAAGTAGTTTGGGTCTTCATGATGTAGCTTTTATAGTTATTTCATCCCAGTGTTTCAAAAGTCGTAATCCAAGGAGAACTGGATCTAGATGGGCTAGGCCAGAGGCAACATTCTGGAAACCATCTTGTCGGCCGGCCAGCGGGGGACTGCCTTATTGTACTGCCTCTCGTGTACACCTCCTTATTGTACCTGTCCCAGGGATACTCCAATACAACTAGGCAGCAATCCTCTCCATAAAAGGCTTCACATCCAATACACAGACGCAGATAATTAGGGCTCTGGATTTACTAGTTGCAGTCTGGCAAAGGCCCAGGCTTCCAAAGGGTTAGGTTGGGCCCTTCATCTTCATGGACATATGTCTTTTTTCAACCGTACTAACTAAGTAATGTAGTATGTAATATCTCCACTGCAGTCTGGTAATCCCTCCAGTCCACAGGAACCACTATCAGCACACTTCGTACCCACTTAATTAAACTTGGGCCAATTGATAAACTTTTGCTTTACCTCTACCTACCTACCCCTCCCACTAATCTCCCCTCCTCCTCTCATCCAATGGCTGCAAGCTGAACACTTACATGTTGTAACATCAGAGTGACTTGGGAGATATTCACCTCCAGACACCGATTACTATAAGGCTATGTTCACACGGCTTAAATTTGGACGTATTTCGGCCCGTATTTCGCGCCGTACTGCGCAAAATACGGGGCGAGATACGTCCCATTCATTACGGTAATCCACAGTACTCATAGAGAAATATAGATTACGTCTCCTCTCCCCACTCGCACAATACGCCGCAGGGGGAGATAAGTGACATGTCAATTACTAGCGGCAAATACGCGCCGCTAGTAATGAATGTGTATGGGGCCAGCGTGCTGCCGCCCCCCCGCCCCGCGGGAGCTCGTGCGAGCTCCCGAACTACGGTGTAATTGCGGGCTGTAATTACACCGTTTGAACATAGCCTAAAGTTCATCAAAGGGTCCCCCAACTCTGGAGTGAACCCAAGGCTTGACACAACAGAAATGTCATCACTATTATCTTACATTATATCACCATACTGTACATGTCCAGCAAGTTGCAGGAAAACTTCCTAACAGTGCCCACATGTATTTCAGATGTCCAGAAGGGGTTGAAAAAGGTTTTATCTCTGTATAGTATGGATACCAACAGCAACTGCTGAGATGAAAGTAAAACTAAACCTGACCATACATGTTAAATGGCTGACAACCAAACTTGTTGACTTCACCAGGACTGGCTGACCAACGTATGTGTATGGTGGCCTCCCAACTCTCTCCTGATGACAGATATTGGGGAGATAAGCAACAACTTGGATTTCAACTTCTGATCATTTTGCTTTCTAGGGAAGACAAGCCTTCAGCAGAGGAGTCAAGCAGCAGCCTTCTCATTTCCCCATTCAGATCACAAACATTCCTAGGATGTCTTCAGGGTCATCAGGAGTAATAGCTGTTGACTGAACAAAAACGGACAGCTATCTAGTGTATATGAGAAGCTATCTAGTGTATATGAGAAGCTATCTAGTGTATATGCAGAGTTATCTAGTGTGTATGATAAGCTATCTAGCATGTATGAACAGCTGTCTAGTGTATATAAGAAACTATCTAGTGTGTATGGACAGCTATCTAGTGTGTATGGACAGCTATCTAGTGTATATGAACAGCTATCGAGTGTATATGGACGGCTATCCAGTGTATATGGACAGCTATCTAGTGTGTAGGAACAGCTATCTAGTGTATATGGGCAGCTATTTAGAGTATATGGACAGCTGTCTAGTGTGTATGAACAGCTATCTAGTGTATATGGACAGCTATTTAGAGTATATGGACAGCTGTCTAGTGTGTATGAACAGCTATCTAGTGTATATGGACAGTATTAGTGTATATGGGCAGCTATTGTGTGTATGAACAGCTATTAGTGTTTAAAGGACAGCATTATGTTAGGCAGCTATTTAGGCATGTTGCCAACTTTTTTAAAAAAGGAAAAGCAGGAGATTAAAAAGGGGCGGCGTGGGGAAAAAAATTTTCATGGACACGCCCATCTTTTTGTGTGCCACGCCCCCCCAAAAAGCCACACCCACTCCGCCTAACTGCTTAAGGCTTTGGAAAAAAGCCAGGTAGATCCCTTTTATAGCCAGGTAGTAGCCCCTCAAAACCAGGTAGTGCCCCTTACAGGCAGGTAGATCCCCCCCCCCCTTGTAGCAAGGTAGATGCCCCCTCTGAGCAAAGGTAGATGCCCCCCTTTGTTAGCCAGGTAGTGCCCCCTTTAGTAGTCAGGTAGTTGCCCCCTTTAGTAGCAGGTAGTTGCCCCCTTTCGTAGCCAGGGAGTTGCGCCCTTTAGTAGGCAGGTAGTTGCCCCCTTTAGTAGCCAGTTCGTTACCCCCTTTAGTAGCCAGGTAGTTGCCCCCTTTTTTAGCCAGGTATTTTCCCCCTTTGATAGCCAGGTAGTTGCCCCCTTTTTTTAGCCAGGTAGTTGCCCCCTTTAGTAGCCAGGTAGTTGCCCCCTTTAGTAGACAGCCAGGTATTTGCCCCCTTTAGAAAGCCCCAGAGCCAGGTTAGGTTGGCCCCCTTTAGTAGCCGGGTAGGTAGTTCCCCCCCTTTAGTAGCCAGCCAGGAGTTGCCCCCTTTAGTAGCCAGAGGTAGTTGCCCCCTTTAGTAGCCAGTGGGTATTTGCCCCTTTAGTAGCCGGGTAGGTGTGCCCCTTTAGTAGCCAGCCAGGAGTTCCCCCCCTTTAGTAGCCAGCCGGGATTTGGGCCCCCTTTAGTAGCCAGCCAGGTAGTCCCCCCTTTTAGTAGCCAGGTAGGTATGCCCGTTTAGTAGCCACCCAGGTATTTTGCCCCCTTTAGTAGCCAAGGGTAGTTGCCCCCTTTTAGTAGCCAGAGGTAGTGCCCCCTTAGTAGCCAGCCAGGTATTTTGCCCCCTTTAGTAGCCAGCCAGGTAGTCCCCCCTTTAGTAGCCAGCCAAGGTATTTGCCCCCTTTAAGTACCAGCCAGGAGTTCCCCCCTTTAGTAGCCAGAGGTAGTGCCCCTTTAGAAAGCCAGCCAGGATTTGCCCCCTTTAGTAGCCAGCGGTATTTGCCCCTTTAGTAGCCAGCCAGGAGTTGCCCCCCTTTAGTACCAGGAGGTAGTGCCCCCTTTAGTCCAGCCAGGAGTTGCCCCCTTTAGTAGCCAGCCAGGTATTTGCCCCCTTTAGTAAGCCAGGTAGGTTTTGCCCCCTTTATAGAAAGCCAGGTAGTTCCCCCCTTTTAGTAGCCAGCCAGGTAGTTGCCCCTTTAGTAGCCAGCCAGTAGTTGCCCCCTTTAGTAGCCAGCCAGGTATTTGCCCCCTTTAGTAGACCGGGGCCATTATAGGTTTGCCCCCTTTAAGAGTAGCCAGCCAGGTAGTGCCCCCTTTAGTAGCCGGGAGGTAGTGCCCCCTTTATAGCCGGGAGGTAGTGCCCCCTTTAGTAGCCAGGTGGGTAGTCCCCCCTTTAGTAGCCAGCCAGGTAGTTGCCCCCTTTTAGTAGCCAGCCAGGTAGTGCCCCCTTTAGTAGCCCAGGAGGTAGTGCCCCCTTTAGAAAGCCAGCAGGTAGTTGCCCCCTTTAGTAGCCGGGCCAGGTAGTCCCCCCCTTTAGTACCAGAGGGTCCCCAGGGTAGGCCCCCCCCCATGTAGCTAAAAAAAATAATAAATTCCACTCACCTCACCAGGCTCATGCAGCGCGGCCCGCTCCTGCCCGATCTCCTCAGCGACGCAGGGGGAATGAGAGGCAGCCGCGCGTCACTTCCCCTGCGCCGCTGACCTGTATGTACGGCGCGCACTGGCGCCGGACATACAGGGGGAGGGGGGAGGAGGCAGCGATCCCTCCTGCCTCCTCCCTGCACAGTCAGACGCGAGGGGCGGGTGAGCGGACGCAGCGGCCGCTTCACTCGCCTGTAGGAGCGGCCCGGGGGGACCCCAAATAGCGGGACCCCCCCGCCAAAATCGGGAGAGTTGGCATGTATGATTTAGAGTATATGGACATCTATCTAGTGTATATGTACAGCTATTTAGAGTATATGGACAGCTATCTAGTGTGTATGGACAGCTATCTAGTGTGTATGGACAGCTATCTAGTGTGTATGGACAGCTATCTAGTGTGTATGGACAGCTATCTAGTGTGTATGGACAGCTATCTAGTGTGTATGGACAGCTATTTAGAGTATATGGACGGCTATCTAGTGTATATGGACAGCTATCTAGTGTGTATGGACAGCTATCTAGTGTGTATGGACAGCTGTCTAGTGTATATGGACAGCTATCCAGTGTATATGGACGGCTATCTAGTGTATATGGACAGCTATTTAGTGTATATGGACAGCCATCTAGTGTATATGGACCGCCGTCTAGTGTGTATGGACAGCTATCTAGTGTTAGGGAAATCAGGTTTCAACTAGTGTTAATATGGTAACAGCTAATTCTAGTGTTTATGGACAGCTATTTAGGTATATGGACAGCTATTTAGGTATATGGAACAGCTATCTAGTGTATGGGGGTTTGCCCTTTCAAACACTTTTTTAGACCGTGGTTGGCCGGTGGGCAGTTCATCAGGTCCTCCTTTTAGATTCCAATTGGGGGGCCGGAATATAGTTTTTTAAAAAAAATTTTACTTTGTGGGTCGATGCGATTACGGCGATACCCAATTTATATAGTTTTTCATGTTGAAGCACTTTAATTAATTAATTTATTGTGTAAAATAATATTTATGCATTTGCTGTCTTCTGATAGCCATAACTTTTTTTAATTTCCTGTATACATAGCTGTGTAAGGACTTTTATTTTTTGCGGGATGACCCGACGTTTTTACTTGGTGTCACTTGGCATTTATATGGCTTTTTGATCGCTTTTTAATTTCCATTTTATGTGCTGAGGGATGAACAAAAATCACAATTCTGTGATTTTTTTTTACGCCGTTCATCGTGTGGGTTAATTAACATGACAAATTTATAGAGCAGATTTTTTAAAACACCGGCGATACCAAACATGCATAAATTGTTTTTTAAATCTTTTTGGGCAATGGGCATTTGTAAAGGGGAAAAGGGGCAGTGTACGTGTTTTTTATTTTTTTTTTTCGTGTTTCCTTTTTGTTTTGTTTTTAATTTTTTCCCACTTTTACCCACAGGGGATTTGTATCGGTGTATACAGCGTTGCTGGTCAGTCACCATGACAACATTTGTAGAATTCCCATGCTGACCACATTTGTTATAGTTTCCAGCTCTCCCAGATGACAATCTTCTGAGAAATTTAATCAGGGTGGGTCCCAGGAATAGATCACCTCCAAACAGAAAAAACTTGTCATCTGGGAAAACTGTGGAATCAAATAACAAATGTGTCCGACATTGTGAGCTCTACTAACGTCTTCACCCAGCTTTCCCAGACACCAGAAAAGCTAAGCAAGGAACAGGGACTAGGAAAGCACATTACACTCCATAATAATTCTAGGGCTTCTACAAAAGTGGTTACCTTCTGTCTGACCAAGAAAGGCTCCTGTCTCAGGCTATCCGGAACTCAGGCACTCGGGGGGGCTCCTGCCCTGACACTCAGGGAGGGGGCTTGCCCCCCTCACCTTTCCCCACAAGGGGGCCCCTGCCCTGACACAGCTGGGGGGCTCCTGCCCTGACACAGCTGGGGGGCCTCCTGCCCTGACACAGCGGGGGGGTGGAGCCTCCTGCCCTGACACAGCGGGCGGGGGTGGGGCTCCTGCCCTGCCTCACAAGGGGGCTCCTGCCCTGACACAGCTGGGGGGGCTCCTCCCCTGCCTCAAAGGGGGTTTGCCCTGACACAGTGGGTGGGGGCTCCTGCCCTGCCTCATAAGGGGTTTTGCCCTGATGCACGGGTGGGGGGGGGTTTCCTTCCCTGCTCATAAGGGGGCTCTTGCCCTGATGCAGCAGGTGGGGGGGGGGCTTTTCCCGGGGCTCATAAGGGGGCTCTTGCCCTGATGCAGCGGTGGGTGGGGGGCTCCTGCCCTGCTCATAAGGGGGCCTTGCCCTGATGCAGCAGGGGTGGGGGTTCCCTGCCTGGCTCTAAGGGGGCTCTGCCTGATGCAGCAGGTGGGTGGGGGCTCCTGCCCTGGCTCATAAGGGGCTCTTGCCTGAGGCAGTAGGTTGGGTGGGGCTCCTGCCCTGCCTCATAAGGGGGGGGGCTCCTGCCCTGACATTCGAAAAGGGAAAGGTTTTTGCCTCTCCTGTGGCGGAACGCTGTGGTGGGGGTTGGGTGCGGGCTCTCTGCAGAGGACGGGAGGTGTGGACACTTACAATCTAGGGGAGGAGCCTGTGAGTGGGGTGACGGAGGGCGGACACTTCACCGCTCACTCACAGGTACCTCCCATGATTTAAAGTGTGCCTCAGGCACCTCCCGTCCCTTCAGAGTGCCCGCCACCACACCATTCCACATAAACTGGCACCTAACGTTGCGCTGCTCGCGATGGTCCTCAGTCACCGCCCACGGCACCTCCCATGGATGGGTGACGAGTGTCCGCCCTCCTCACTTACTTACAGGGGCCAGCTTAGCTAGTGATTTTAGCAGGGTCTTTGGGGACAGCGGCTGTGCCGCTGCCGCCACCGCCGGTGCCTTACTGCACATCACCCCAACATTGGCGGTGGATGGCGGCGGCGGGCCGGATAAAAGTTTGAGGTCCCCTGATCTAGTGTATATGGATAGCTGTCTAGTGTGTATGGACAGCTATCTAGTGTGTATGGACAGCTATCTAGTGTATATGGACAGCTAACTAGTGTATATGGACAGCTTACTAGTGTGTATGAACAGCTATCTACTGTACATGGACAGCTATCTAGTGTGCAGGATCGGATTCACCGATCCCCCGGTAGGTCCCACCGAGCCGCTGTGGGCCACGCATTCTGTCACTGAACGCCCGGGCCCTGCGTCCCGAGCGCCCAGAGACCAGCCCGGCAGTTGGGGACTAATGTCCCCGGGGCTGCGTGGTGTCAGCGGAGCACAGCGCCACTAGTGCTGCGCTCCGCTGATCTCCATGGCAGGCTGAAGATGTTAGGCCTTCAGCCTGCCAGGCGCCGGCCCCTACTCGGGATGTAGGCGCGCGGTGACGTCACATCACCGCGCCGCCTATGCAGGGCAAGAAACAGGGAAGAAAATACAAAGGGGGCGCACAATAGTGAAATATGTTTGGAAAAAAAAGCAGATTAAAACAGATGTAGGTGTGCTCACCTCTGGAGGTTGTGCTCCTAGTTTAGAGGCACAACTCTCATAAGCGCTTACAGGGCTTTGTGGTGCCGTAGCCCTTATCACGTCAGCCGCTGGCCTACTACAGTACGGGGCTCAGATGAATGCCGAATGGATCTGGAAGCAGGAGAAAAAATGGTGGACCCGGCTCACGTGCAATTTCCAGTAGAAGCCAAGATGCTGGCTAAAGTTTAAAATTGTCCTTTATTCTTAAAAAGTGCAGGGGTGATATGCCATCGCACCATTTAAAAGATAGTTTTTAATGGTGCGAGGGCATATCACCCTTGCACTTTTAGAATAAAGGACATTTTTAAACTTTAACTAGCACTCCTGGCTTCTATTGGAAATTGCACGTGAGCCGGGTCCACCATTTTTTTTTCCTGCCTATGCAGGGCGGCACTAGAGGCCGGCGGGAGCGTCCAGGAGCGGTCAGGAGTGGGAGCGAGAGCGAGGTAAGTGGATGTTTGTTTATTTTTTTTAACTGCCTAATGGGGCCCTGACTACCAGAGCGGCCCCTGGCTACTTCAGGGGGCCCTGGCTACCAGTGGGGCCCCTGGCTACTTAAAGGGGGGCCCTGACTACCAGAGTGGCCCCTGACTAAAGGGGGCCCTGGCTACCTAAAGGGGGGCCCTGGCTCTTAAGGGCCCTGCTACCTAAAGGGGGCCCTGACCACCAAGGCCCTGACAAAAGGGGCCCTGGCTACCAAGGGGGCCCTGTTTTAAAGGGGCCCTGGCCACCTAAATGGGGCCCGGGTACTTTTAAGGGGGGCCCCGGCTACTAAAGGGGGCCCCTGGCTACATAAGGGGGCCCTGGTACTTTTAAGGGGGGGCCCTGGTACCAAGGGGGGCCCTGGCTACTTAAGGGGGCCCTGGCTACTTAAGGGGGCCCTGGCTACTTTAAAGGGTGGCCCTGGCTACTTAAGGGGGCCCTGGCTACTTAAGGGGCCCCTGGGTACTTTAAGGGGGCCCTGACTACCTAAAGTGGGCCCTGACTCCCTAAAGTGGGCCCTGACTCCCTAAAGGTGGGCCCTGGCTACCTTAAGGGGGCCCTGGCTACCTAAAGGGGGGCCCTGGCTACCTAAATGGGGCCCTGACTACTCAAGGGGGCCCTGGCTACCTAAATGGGGCCCTGGCTACCTAAAGCGGGCCCTATGTACTTTAAGGGGGCCCTGACTACCTAAAGGGGGCCCTGACTACCTAAAGGGAGCCCTGGCTACTTAAGTGGGCCCTGGCTACCTTAAAGGGGGCCCCTGGGGGCTACCTTAAAGGGGCCCTGACTAACTAAGGGGGCCCTGACTAACTAAAGGGGTGCCCTGACTAAATTAAATACTAAAGGGGGCCCTGACTACCTACAAACTAAAGGGGGCCCTGACTTCCTGCACACTAGCTAAAGGGGGGGCAATGACTCCTGCACACTAAACTAAAGGGGGGGAGGCTGACTTCCTCACACTAGCTAAAGGGGGGGCTGACTTCCTGCCACACTAGCTAAAGGGGGGGTGACTTCCTGCACAGTAGCTAAAGGGGGGGGCTGACTTCCTGCACACTAAACTAAAGGGGAGGCCTGACTTCCTGCACACTAGCTAAAGGGGGGGGGGGCTGACTTCCTGCACACTAGCTAAAGGGGGGAGGGGCTGACTTCCTGCACACTAGCTAAAGGGGGGAGGGGCCCGACTTTCCCGCACACTAGCTAAAGGGGGGCTGACTCCTGCAACTAGCTAAAGGGGGGGGGGGCCCCGACCTTCCCTGCACACTAGCTAAAGGAGGCCCCTAACTACCTGCATACTACCTAAAGGAGGCCCTAACTGCCAGTATACTTCTGCAAGGAAGCCCTAACTGCCTGTATACTACCTTAAGGGAGTCCCTAACTGCCTGTATACTCCTGCATTATCTCCAGAGGGTTACTAGGCCTCTAAGTTATGGCTTGTACCTGCTCTCCCACCCCTGGGTAGTTTGTACAGAAGTGGGGATAGGTAAAGAGATGCTGGAAAATTGAGGATTGTAAGATATTTGTGTGTAATTTCTGCAGGGATGAGTTGTGGCCGGGACAAGTCATCATGGTGGTGTGGAACAGATGGAGAAGAGAAGGAATAAAAACGCTCATGAGGAGAAGAGAACGACTTTATCAGATAGGAGTCTCCGGTGAGTCCTTTATTTCAGGGTTATTTTACTTCTATATTGGATCAGTGCTGTATTCACCTGTATTGTGATTTTGACCTGAGCTGGTGTCTGACCTCTATGTGGTCTCTATATGGCGGTGTTGTGGGTTATACCTGAGCTGGTGTCTGACCTCTATGTGCAAAAAGGGCAATACACTACGTGGAAATCCCTAAAGAAGCATTTATGCTATCTATCATACATGAAAAAACTTTGAGACTCTCGGTTCACATATTTTGATCAAAAGATGTTTAAGCTGCCACACTAAGTGGTCTCTAATGGCGTTATGTATTTTACCTAACGGGTGGCCTCTATGGGTGCTCCATTTTTGGGTTGAAAGGTTTATAACCTGAGAGGGGGGGGTCCTGACCCCCCCTATGTGGTTCTCTATATTGGGGTTTTGAAAAAAGGTTAAACCTGGGCCTGGAGGGGTGGCCTGTATTAATCCCCAACCCCCACCACTATGAAAGGGTCTCTGTTATGGGGTTTTGTATTAATAAAATGAAAAATGAGCCCCGGTTTTTTTTCTGAATCACTATGTGGGGTCAATTTTTTGTTTTTGGCCCGTGTTGTAGGTTATACCTGAGCTGTTTTCTGACCTCTATGTGGTCTAAAATGGCGGTGTTTAGGTTATACCTGAGCTGGTGTCTGACCTCTATGTAGTCTCTATATGGGGTGTTTGTGGTTATACCTGAGCTGGTGTCTGACCTCTATGTGGTTCCAAAATGGGGTGTTGTAGGTTATACCCGAGCTGGTTTTCTGACCTCTATGGGTCTTATATGGCGGTGTTGTAGGTTATAAACCCGAGCTGGTGTCTGACCTCTATGTGTCTCCATATGGCGGTTTTTGGGGTAGGTTATACCTGAGCTGGTGTCTGACCTCTATGTGGTCTCTATAGGTGGTGGTTTTTAGGTTATACCTTGATTGTGTCACCGGGGGTCTCTTTCATGTTTGTGTAAAGTGGGGAAAACCCTAGGGCCCTTATGGTGGGGTAGGGTTTAACCCATTTCTTTCTTGTGGGTTTATATTTTGAAGGTGGCGGGTTAACTTTTGGCCAAGGTGAGGAAAATGGAGTGGGAATATTGTTATGGGTGGAGGGGGGGTTATTTATGTGGGTAGGGGGGGGATATCTTGTTATTTGGGTTTGAGGGGGTAGGATGGAGCTTTTACCCATGTGGGTTCCTATGTTTGGGTTTAAGACTTGCGAAATGTGGTCCAAAGGCGTGTGAGGATAACCAATTTGTTGACCCCCCTTTGTTTTGTGGTATCACAATCGTTCTGTTTTGGCCAACGGGGTTTGTGGAAAATGGGCGATTATTGGGCCCAAGGGTGGTAAATGAGGGTTTTTCATGTACCATAGGGGTGGGGACCCCAAGTTCACTCCCGCTGGAAAGGAGGACCCGACCCCTAGTGACACTTTTTTTGTGTGTTATGGGGGGAAAGCCAAACTAGGTATTATTGGAAGGGGGGATTTAATGTATTGGAAGGGGGATTTTGTTATTGGGGAGATTATGTATATGAAACCCCTTTTTAGTGTTGATGGACAAGTAACTAATTGTAAACACATCAGTGTTCTTTGTACGTATTAGTGTGTAAAAGGCGCATTTAGTGTATCTGGAATATTACATGTAATAATGGCCCCCTATCCTCTGTTAATTGGCGCTAATCTAGTGTTAATGGACAGCCATCTAGTGTATATGGACAGCTATTTAGTGTATATGGACAGCTATCTAGTGTATATGGGCAGCGATCTACTGTATATGGACAGCTATCTAGTGTGTACAGAAACCATTTCTGTCTTGAAAGACAAAACTTCGCGTGAGCAGTATAAATGATCTCTGTACTTTACAACTGAACTAGAGGAGTGAGCACCTGGCGGGGGTTAATCTCTCAACCTAGGAAATACACAGAGAGAATCCTGTCTGCCTCTTCCTACATTGGGGATCTGTTTAGTTATTAATGGAGACTCCATGCTCTGATAACATTACCTTTAGAGTAGTAAAAATGTATCTTCTGCCCACATCACAGCAGAAGGGCCCAGTGAGGACACGGTACCTGATGTGTAGAAAGACTCCCCTTGCACAGTCCATGCTCCTGGCTCTAAGAAGGGAAATTTCACTCATTTTCATTGTGCATTAAAGGGGTTTTGCCACAATCTCATTTCAGAGCTCCTGCATCCAGCTCTTCAGCTCTGTGTGCTCAGAAGGGGGCGTGTGTGATTTGTTTGAATTGCAGATCATGTGACCCAGCAGGATGACATCACCATGCCTTTCCGCTCTCTAGTCAAAGAAAGGTCTATTTATTTAGAGAGGTATAAGTTGCTACAATGTAGCCTAGAGGTAATGCTTTTTTACCTCCAGACACAAGGGTCCTGGGTTCAAATCCCTACAAGAACCAAACCCGTGGATTTTTTTTTTCTTTATCAGTCCACTATAGCTCATTGAGGTTTATTTTTTTTAATTTATTTGCACTGTTTGACTAATTACTAAGGAGCACAGAGGACGGGAGTAGAGTGACAGCACCTGGGGTTTGAACACTCAGTAGCTGCCTGAGATGGGAGGTGATGTCTGGGCATGTGCGACCAGGCCTGAGGAGATCGCAGCCCTGGTCGTATCCCCTGGAGACGAGCTGTAAACAATGGATTACTAAAAGGGCAACTAAAGCAAAAACGGTGCAGAATTTTTAATAAGGATGAATGGTGAAAATGTTTATTATTTAATTTGCAAGCTTCCCACGTCAATTTTACTTCGTGGCAAAACCTCTTTAAGACAGGCTGGAATCTCTTCAGCACAAAGTCTGACTCTTAAAGATCATATGGCGCTTTATTAAAGTGTTACAGCTTTGATTTTCTTAATTATATGCATTTAAGAAATGACATATTATGGTCTTTCATCACTGCATGAGGAATCAGAAATCATGGTTTCTCTTTAAATGGGTTGTCCCACTAACATTTATCACTCATTTATGGGATATTATATGGTGGCTGAGGGTCCAACCACTGCAAACCCTACTAACACTTCAGTGATTGTGTATGGCACTGGCAAAGAAGGCTGGGTGCCTAGTTAACCCTCTCAGTACCACTTACACTGAATGTATTTGTTTGGCTGTAGATTAGGGCATGAGCCACTGAAAATCACTCTGTTGTTTTGTACCTAATGTTTGTTATATATATTGATCACTCTTTGGAGATTGCACTTTTTATCTACCGTATATACTCGAGTATAAGCCGAGGCACCTACTTTTGCCCCAAAAAGCGGGAAAACTTATTGACTCGAGTATAAGCCTAGGGTAGAAAATGCAGCGGCTACTGGTAAATTTTAAAAATAAAAATGGATACCAATAAAATTACATAGGCAGTTTAATGTCCCCCATAGGCAATTATAGGCAGATATATGGCCCTATATGCAGGTATAGGCAGGTATATGTCCCAAAAGGCACGTATATGGCCCCATAGGCATGTAATAGGCAGTTATATGTCCCCCATAAGCAGATTATAGGCAGGTATATGGCCCCATAGGCAGGTATAGGGCCGGCTGTAGGCAGGTATAAGGCAGGTATAGGGCCGGCTGTAGGCAGGTATAGGGCCGGCTGTAGGCAGGTATAGGGCCGGCTGTAGGGCAGGTATAGGGCCAGCTGTAGGGCAGGTATAGGCGGCTGTAGGCAGGTATAGGCGGCTGTAGGGCAGGTATAGGGCTGGTATAGGCGGCTGTAGGGCAGGTATAGGTGGCTGTAGGGCAGGTATAGGCGGCTGTAGGGCAGATATAGGGCCAGCTGTAGGCAGGTATAGGGCCGGCTGTAGGCAGGTATAGGCAGTTTAAAAAAAACAAAAAAAAACCACTTACCTGGCTCCCCGCTGCTCCGTCTCCCTCGCCGCTCCGCCTCCTCGCTGCTCCGGCCTCCCGCGCGCTGTCCTGTCTTCCCGTCACAGGCAGTGACGTCATCAGGCCGCGCACGCAGCGTGATGACACACGCTGCCTGTGCCGGAAACTCCGGACGGCCGCCAGTCTGCTTGCGGCCGCCCGGAGGCCACTGCGGAGCACGGAGCGCTCGCTCTGTGCCCCGCAGTGGTATCTCTTCACCTGTGTGCGCTCCGGAGGAGTCGCATATAGGTGAAGGAATCGCGGACAGTGCCCGGGCCACCGCAGCGTCCGGACACTGTGTGCTCACTCGGCAATCAGTTATATGCGCACGGGCCATCGCGCACGGGCCATCGCAGCAACTGAGCGCCGACAGTGACTCGAGTATAAGCTGAGGGGGGATTTTTCAGCACATTTTTTGTGCTGAAAAACTCGGCTTATACTCGAGTATATACGGTATTTTCTGTCTACCTTAATATTAACCATCATAGTATGAGAAGTGAGACCTGCACCTATATCTGGAATGGGCCCCTAAAAGTCTCCATACAGAACAGAGAGTCATTCACACTGCTTGAATGGAGAGTTGTGCACAAGTGCAACTGACTCTCCGTCCTGTACGGAGGCTTTCAGGGGCCTGTTCTCGAAATAGGCGCAAGACGGGAACACTCCTTTAGGTTTTAGCCCCTTTGACTTCTTGTTTAGTGACTCTCATAGACAGTGAATGGAAGGGTTCCATAAGTCGGACCCCTGTGATTATTCATTTATTAACTCCTTCAGATAAGTGATAAATGTAGGGTGGTTGGACAATCCCATTGAAGGGGTTCTCCATTTTAAATAATTCCTATCTATTAGTGAGGTGTTTTGATAGCAAGTTTAGTAACCCCAGCACTTAGCTGTAATCTGAGGGAAAACTTGACATTAAAGGGATTTTTTTCACTAGGCCATTTCACTGAATCACAATCAGTTTTACACTCACTCTGTCTCCTCAGGCTGCGGGAGGCTCTATAGCAGTGATTAGGATACTTAGGGGCACATGTATGAAAACTGTCTTGGTCTAAGACTTTCTTTGTTGCCCATAGAAACCAATCAGTGCACCCCTCTCATTTTTTCAGAGCAGTAGATGAAATGTAAGAGGAACTCTGATTGGTTGCTATGGGCAACAAAGAAAGTCTAAGGGTATGTTCACACGGGGCGCCGAAATTATGGTAATCCATAGTTCTCATAGAGAACTATGGATTATGCCTCCTCTCCTCGCTCGTACCATACGATCGTATTCTACGTACGGGGAGATAAGTAACATGTCAGTTATTCGTGGCGACTAAGCGCCGCGAGTAATGAATGTCAGTGGCGCCACGCCGTGGGAGTACGCGCGTATTAGCGCGAGCTCCCGAAACACATGATGTACTGCGGCACGTACTGTACGCGCCGAAGTACATCGTGTGGACATACCCTTAGACCAAGACAGTTTTTATACATGTTGCCCATAGTGTCTCTGTAAGTGTGTCTCTAATTTTAGTCCTTTAATACTTTGGGTACGCTATGTCTACAACACAAATTGAATGTTTTCCAAAAATTAAAAGAAAACATACTTATCTTCACATTATTTCTATAGCTACCTGCAAAGCTGTCATCACCTTCAACCAAGGACTGAGGGGTGGACGAGTGACAGAACTTAAGAAGACTGTGGATGAAGCTGTCAAGAGCTGTCCTTCAATTAAACATGTCTTTGTTGCTCAGAGGACGGACAACAAAGTCCACATGGGTAATCTTGACATACCTCTGGAAGAAGTACGTCTTATACATGTGTACCTGTGCTATGTAACACGGTGCACATAGAATAGAAGGATTTAGATTATATGTATTGTAGGGATAATGCTGCCCGTACGACCTGAGAATGCTACATAAAACACGACTACGGAACAGTGACTATTACATGAGGTCTGATGTCCTTGGTTATAATCAACTAATTT
Source organism: Phyllomedusa bahiana (assembly GCA_025379985.1). Lineage (NCBI taxonomy): Eukaryota > Metazoa > Chordata > Amphibia > Anura > Hylidae > Phyllomedusa > Phyllomedusa bahiana. The sequence goes on from JAODAL010013947.1 coordinate 46,656, forward strand.
GCTCTGCATAAAAGATTAGGATAAAAAAAAATAATGTACAAAAATTTCTCTATTATCTGAATAAATAAACGGATTCATCAAAGTGTTCACAGGCTCCTATGGTCCAAGTAGTCTAGAAACACATCAATGTTCATGATGGTGAGAAGAAAATGGGCCCTATGATGACATATTGCACACCATACACTACCTTTTTGATCATGGAGTAAAAGCAAAGCAATTTTCAATGGCCCATATATGGGCGTTTTGCAAATCGCAAATGGAGGTGAAGGATTTTTTTTAGTTTGAAGTTCTGTATATTTAGGAGCACATTGCACATTTTATCCCACATTGCTTTATCTTTGAAAGATTCATTACAGATTTCTCGTTTGAGGCCTCTTTTGAGGGAATCACTGTAGTTTCTTCTTTGCCAACCACTGATGTCTGACATTTAGACCTATCTCTAAGAAGAGGTTTTTCAGCAGCTGCAGCATCGATTATATAGGTCTGAGCCCAGCTACTGTAGTACTAAAAATACAGCTGCTGAGGTCCTTGTTTATAAAAAGGATGAGGGTGTTTAATATCAGTCAGTCGATGGAAGACTCTGAGCTCTCCTTACTCTTCCAAAATAGGTTCTGAGGTGTATACACAATAATGCAGTGAATATTGGAAGCTTGAGCTTCTATACGGTGATGCAACTCCTGGTTACTGCTAATACAGTAGTAGGTACATTACCGTATATATATATATTATATATATATATTTTATATATATATATATATATATATATATATATATATATATATATATATATATATTAGTTTTTATCAGTCTTGTCTTTTATGGATATCTTACTTATAATCTGTAAAGAGGTCTTGTGACATCTTAAACTTCTAGGGGGACATGTATGAAAACTGTCTTGGTCTAAGACTTTCTTTGTTGCCCATAGCAACCAATCAGAGAGCCCCTCAGTGGCCCTCAGTGTCAACAGTGATTGGTCAATGTCACTTTGTGCAGGGGCACTCCCACAATTGGTAACACCCAACTGACACATTCAGTAATCCATGTCTAGAAGGAATAATAGAGGAAAAGCACAACATAGAGTTATAAGAGAAGATGCTCCAGAATTGGTATGTCACAGGGATAACAAGGATTTACTAAAACTGATATATCAGGAATAGACACAGGTTCTTTTTTTTAACACCTTAACCTACCTGGACGTACGGGTACATCCTAGTGGCGTTAAGGAGCAGCTGTTGGGTGTTAGCTGCTAATTGCAGCTAGCACTCGGCGGTTACAGCATGGGGGTGGGAGGGTGCTGCCACCATCCCGTGTTGTTTAACCCCTTAGACGCCACAGCAAAGATGGTCGCGCACCATTCCTCACTTCGATCAGGCTGCCCGCGTTGAAATCGCAGGCTCCCGATCAGTGGACATGGCAGCCGGAAGCCTTGTGAAGGCTTCCATCTCCACCAGGAAGTAGTAAAATTGGTACATCCTAATGCATTGTCTATAAAATGCATTAGGCTGTATAAATGATCGCACCTCCTGTGGTGAAGTACCGTAGGGGGACTCAAAGCTAAAGTAAAAAAAAAAGTTTTAACGTGTAAAAAAATAAAAAAATATTAAAAGTTCGATTCACCTCCCTTTTGCAATTTTACAATTAAAATTAAATCAAAATTGCTTTATTTGGGTCATTTCACTCCCCCTAAAAATGTAACAAATTTAATCAAAAAAGTCACCTGTTTTCCAAACTGTTAATAATAAAAAAATTACCCTTCAGCCCTCAAAAAATGCCCCTCACTCAAGTTTGTAGGTGTTAGTAAAAAAAAGTTATTGGTCGCAGAAAATGGTGCCACGGTGCAAATTTCAAGAATAAAAATGTATGGAATTTTTACTTTACCCGAACATAACGAAAACTGTAAATGTTTGGTATAGCTCGATTTGTATCAACCTGTAGAATACAGAGAACACATCATTTTTACCGAAGATTGAACGCCATAAAAGCAATACACCCGCAAACTTAGTGCAAATACTTTTTTTTCACATTTTGCCCCACTTAGAATTTTTTTTGCAGTTTCCTAGTATATTCTATTGTACGGTGAATAACACCATTAGAAAATACACCTTATCTCTTAAAATAAAAGCCCTCATATGTCTATGTAGGTAGCAAAATAAAAACGTTATGGCTTTTGGAAAGCGAGGATGAAAAGTGAAGAGGCATAATTTTTTCTTTTGAGGGGGTAAGGGGGTTAATAAGGCTATAAATTAAACCTGCTCTCCAAAAAATGTATATTTTTATAAGTAATTATATTCGCCACAAAATAACAATTCTGGAGCAATTTTTTTTTATCTAATGCTTTTACTGTTTTTCTTCCTGGAAATGTGTGATAAAATGACAACTGAGTGTCACCATTTCACTTGCCAATATTGGAATCCCTTTACTGATTGGACAGTATCAGAATGTATAGGGACACAGTCTGATAACAATAGAAATAACACCAATTTACAGGAGGAGTAACAGAGGAATAGCACAGTGCAGAGAAGATGTTGTAGAATTCTTATATTCATACACCTATTTATTAAAAAAGATAAATCAGGATTTCAGTTTTTAGTAGGTATTTTCTAAGCATCACCCTTAAATAAAAAAAATAAAAAATACATACAGTATATTATATAAAAAAATAAGAACCAATCACAGTTAGGCCTCGTTCACACGACGGATTTGGCAGCGGTTCCCGCGGCCAAACCTCGTCCTAGCCTCGCCGCAAAGTTGCGTCTCCCGACGTGGGGCGTGGTTTTGGGCGCGGCTTGTGGCGAGGGTTTGCCCCCATGCAAATGGTTACCTAGCCGCGCACCATCCGCGGCGACACCCGCGGCCACACCGCGCGGCCGCCGCGCTGAGGACTCCCTGTCAAGAATTGACAGGATAGTTCTCAAACCATGTTAATAAACTGGGCGTGATTTGGACGTGGTTTTGGCTGCGGAAACCGCGTCGGAACCCGCGGCCATAACCGCGTTCAAATCCATCGTGTGAACATGCCCTTAGAGGTTTAATTGAAATTTAATGCGCACAGTTTGCATCTTTTTCTATAAGTACAGCTCTGTTTTTATATATGTTGGCAGGAAATGGCAAGAGCGGAAGCGGTGTGTTCTCCAGAAACTATGGACAGTGAAGACATGCTATTCATGCTGTATACATCTGGCAGTACTGGAAAGCCAAAGGGAATTGTGCACACGCAGGCTGGGTATTTGCTGTATGCTTCCCTAACGCACAAGGTAAGTGTATATCGGGGATGTGGACCATTGTTAATAATAATAATCATCTTTATTTATATATCACCAACATATTCCACAGCACTTTACAATTTAGAGGGTAAATGTACAGACCTTACACATTAAAAAATACTTACAGATGAGACACAAGGTGTGAGGGCCCTGCTCGTGAGAGCTTACAGTACAATCTATTAGGGTGTATGGGTGAGACGAAGGGTAAGATGTGCTAAGTTTCTTGATGATATTCTCTTTTGTTTTGTTCTATACTGTAATAACACATTATCACTCATTTCTATTTTCCTGACAGTATGTATTTGACTACAAACAAGGAGATGTGTTTGCATGTGTGGCTGACATTGGCTGGATTACAGGACACAGCTACGTGGTGTATGGGCCTCTCTGCAATGGAGCCACCAGTGTCCTTTTTGAGAGCACGCCAATGTATCCAGATCCAGGTGAAGAAATAGCATTTATATATATGAAAAAAAATTCTTTATTTGTTATTTAGCTTTCTTTTTTATTACTTTAGGTGCATTTGTTATCTTTAGTGCCTTGGGCCTCCACTAACAACATGAGATAAAGTGGCCTCATAATCGGTGAGATAAGCAGTAGTATATTCATTCACATACGTGGCAAAGAGGATCTTTTCTAGATGTATTAAAGACATTTAGTTGAAAAAGGAATTTATCAATTCTCATTCATCCCTTTAGAGGTATTAGATAAATTCCAGTAACACAGCAAATCTAGTCATTTTTAAAGGGCGTGTGTCTTCAGAAAATGACTTTAGCCATGTTTTTATTTATTTTTTTATACCAGTAGTAATAGGCTGACACTTCCTGTTCTGTAATGATCACTTCTCAGCACTCTCATCATTACCATCCTAGGCAGGATTACAATGAAAGCCGACACCAATCTGTAAATAACACAGGATCCACCTTTTACAATAGGTGATGGTCACAGTTATTATTATTATTATTATTTATTTTAGAGCGCCATTGATTCCAGAGCGCTGTACATTCAAGAGGGTTACAAACATAACATAAGTCAAACAAGTTCAATGCTGACAGTATGTGACTGGCACAGAGGGAAACAGAACCCTGCCCGCGAAGGCTTACAATCTACAAAGCCAGTTACTCATTTCTCTTCTCTACACATTGACTTCTTTACTGGTCTAGAAAAATCATGCAGAGTCACTCCTGTTCACCATGCTGTTTTCACAGAGTCACAGACAGCTTCAGACTCACACTGCCTGGTCAGGTTAGGTGGTTCTATAGCAGTGATTAGCACATTTAGCTCCTCTATAACTAGCTGAGCCATTACATTGACATAAGTGCAGGAGATTTAATCTTCAGTAAACAAAAGCTACAGAGCTCGAAGGAGTGAATACAAGTACCTTTCACAAATTAAGGAATCTAATCTTGTTAGAGATAAGGACTGGTCCACCCAACCATGGTGATGTCACTACCTGCTCTCTTTCTAATCAGGAAGGAAGGTATGGAGGGTAACCAGAGAAACCTTTGTGCACTCAGAGCAGATAAAAATCACTCTTATCTCCTCATCAGTGAAATATCAAAAGACCAATGTACTTAGAAAAAGTCTTCAATTACCTGTCCTACATGATGAAAGCTAATTTTTGTAGTGAGAAAACCCCTTAACGAAAGTGAAAAAAAACCTCACCACGTCCATTACTACCACAAATAGGTCAAATGAATAATCTGGCAAATCAATGGGTTTGGACATATAAAATATAACTTTTAGGCTGCTGATTAAAATAATCTTGTACGTGGTGTTGGGGGACAGTTCTGAAAAACCTGCTGTAGGGACTAGCCCTTACTCAGTTTAAAAATAGAGGGAGGAATTGATATACAAAAGTGTCTCTATTATGTGAATAGATATATGGACTCCAGTCCATGTAGCTGCAGTAAAGCATATTTGTAAATGCTTTTAAAAGCAGCTCAGGAGAGATGGCTGCGCCCATACTTATGTACTTAAAACAGAAATCTACAATGAGAAGAAAAGAATATGGATCAGTATCTGGTTTTAATTAGTGAAAAACAATCAAAAAAACCTTGCAATATATATTCCTTTTAAAGGAGTTTATGCCATTATAGGAAGTCATGGCATAGTACTTACATAACCTCAGAATGAGAGATCTACAGCACTAATAAATGTAATAAATCTCATGGTGACATCTCAGAAAGTTTAATTGCTAGGAGTCTGTGTGTTGAGACTCCCATGACTGATGAAAAGAATAGGCTGAGGTGCTCAGAATGTCTCATCAAAAATGACCTATTGTTTAAGTCAGGTTTTAATGCTAATAGTCTCCACAAAAATGGGAATCTCGCAAGAGAACAGAGAGTGACTTTTGATCACTATATTTACTATTTTGCCATAGGCAAACTTAAACTCTATCAGTTCTCTATCTATAAAACACTAAAACATTACTTTTGTTATGTATAACTCTTAGCCTCTATACACACTATTTAAAACCTGATTTCCAACCTCACCATTTAACACTTTCTACTTCTGATGGAAGGAATAGCTCCTTTTCTATTATCAAATCTGGTGGAGCACCACCCATTAACAGGAAAGCCTTATATATACAGCAATTTACTAGCTCCAGTGAGGGATCCCAAGCCTCCTACTTGGGCAGTCGTCCCTAATCTAATGGACACAAAACAAATAAGGCTCCCTTGTGACACCCTCTGCAGTGGGTGACACTTGTAGACAGAGGTGAGAAATCACAATTTAAAACATCATGCCTGACCTCCCCGACATGTTTCACCAGCTAGCCTGGCTTCATCAGCGGGTCATTTTTTAAGAACTTTTGGTTATTTTTTTTATTTTCTATATCATTCAATTTAAAAAAAAAAACAGTTTTCAATTTGGCCACTAGGCCTAATAATAGTCTGACACTCCATGTTCTATAGAGAGAGATTTCCAGCAGTCTCCTGATTATCAGCACAGACAGGATTACACTGAAAGGTGACACCAATATGCATAGATAACACAGGATCCACCAGTCACAATAGGAGATAGTCACAGCTCATCCTCCTCCTCATACACAGACTTATTCCCAGATCACAGAGCATGCCTAGAAAACTCTCCTGTAGAAGTCAATGAGACTGATCATGTTCACAGAATCCTATGCTCATGTAACTGTTGTAAGCATTTCTCTAAATGCTGCTAAAAGCAGTGCAGGCAAGAATGTTGTCCCCACAATCATATATAGATGACTGAATTGATAAATCTACCAGCAGAAAATAAAAATGGCTAAGAAGAAAAGAATATGCATCGGTATCTCGTTTTAATTAGTAAAAAAATGGTGACAGATTCCCTTTAAGCAAATGCCCCTGCAGCTGTGAAGGGCACATATAAAGTTGGTGCTTCTGCCTCTTTGTTTTAGTAATTGATGAGGGTCTTGCCACCTGGCTATAACCATTCAAAACTGACATCTCACAATAACAGGTGTAAGTCCTCTAACATGACAGTTAAGTGGGTTTTTCAACAATGGACATTTATCATCTATCCATATGAAAGGTAATAAATGTCTGATCAATGGGGGTCCAACTAATTACCAAAATGGCCCCAGGTCCTCCATTCTGCCTCAAAACATTTGCACAGTGGAGAAGTATTAGGGTGCGTTCACACGGTAAGGAACAAATTACCGGTCGGTTTATCTCCACGTTGAGTGGAGAAAAGCCCTCCCCCTTCGCATTCACATGCACAGATTCTGTCCAAAAACCGGATGGAAGAATGTGCATGATCAATCCTTTTCGGGTGGCCCACGGGCAGAAAAACTGCAGAGTGGAAAACCTGTGCAGTGGGAACTACTGCACGGGTTTTCCATAGAGCCCCGTTATGCTCATTTTCGGCCGTTTTTTCAGGCGGTCTTCCTGAAAAACTGGCCGAAAATCCGTGCAGTGGGGACATGCCCTTACAATGGAGCAGCAGCTGAACATGCATACTGCTGCACCATTCAAAGTTTTTAGGACTGATAAAGATAGTTGACTGCTGTACTCTGCTATCACCCTCAGTCCCATTGACTGTGAGCAAAGCAGTAGCATGCATACTCGATTGTTGCTCCGTTCAAACACTTCCATGGTGGGGCTAAGCAGTAGCGGGGTCTCCCTGCAGTCACACATAAATTACCATAAATTACTCAAAAAAATAGTTTTGCGTCTTATTTCAGTGCATTTATGTTGTAGACTGGTGTGCGAGATACCAGTGTAAGCAAACCTCTCCCATTAACCACACAATTCATGAGAATGGATAGCTGTCATTTCAGATATGTAGCTCAATGATTACATGTTTTAAAAGAAAATTCAGGTCAGTTGTTATATGTTTAGTTAATACCTAGATGACTTTCCGACAAAAGTACATGTGACTTATTACTATATTGTACTTTTAGATGACAAAATTACATTTATGAGTGAGCTGAACCGTTGTGGCTTAAGTTGTACCATGTGGACAATTCTAATGATATTTTCTATAAAGAATGTTTTTGATGTTGTGTAGGTCGCTATTGGGAAATGGTGGAGAGGTTGAGAATTAATCAATTTTATGGCGCACCAACTGCAATACGCCTGCTGCTCAAATATGGAGATGAGTGGGTCAAAAAATATGACAGGTCATCACTGAAAATGTTGGGCTCAGGTAGGTGAAATAGACCAATCTAACATCTATATTTGTAGATATTGTAAGATTCCTTTAATCCAGCAAATTGGAGTCTAAGTCGTGGTTTTGATGGCACTCGTTTTCAGACAAAAAGACTGGAGGTTACGATGGGAGATACCTGTGGCTAGAAAAACAAAAAAAAAAAACCCCCAATATTATGCTATGTTCACACTGGCATCATGATTTTGTTACAACAGGTTCCTGTTGTCATAAAAAGTAGTATCCTGAAGAACCTATTCTATGTCAATGAGATCCGGTAAGATCAATTGCAAAGTGGCATCTGGATCCATGAAGCCAGTGGGAACAGAACCTATATAGCTTCCCATAAATTTTATACAGCTGTCGGGCAAACATTGTGTCTGTAAACAGTTTTTCCATCGGACTCCCTTGGCAGAGCATGCGTGTTTTTCATTATGGGGAAATTAGAATAAACCACTGACAGACTGAGACACTGAAAAAACCCACTGTATATACCGTAGTTCTACCTACTTTGTGTCTTCCTGTTGCCCTGACAAGTCAGCAAAGTAGTGGCCCAGAGTTTTAGCTTCCAATCTCCCATTAAACAAAAATGCTAGTTTTCATCACTGGTGTAGGTCAGAAGATAAAGGGCGGCATATATGAATCTGGCTGAGCCAGATATCTGGCGTCTCTTCAGCCTGATATCCAGCGCAGCCCCGTTTACCCGTACACCAATATCAGGCACATTACAAAGCGCAAGTGGCACTTTGTAATGCGCCTGATTTCAGGGGTCATGCGAAAGGCGGAGTGCACTAGAACCGTACAAAGCTACATATTTATAGCTTGGCTATGGCATTTCTAGGCAAATTACTGCTGGAACAGGTATACCACTTTCAAAGTGGTATACCTGAGCCAGAAATGTCGTACTAGCGCTAGAATGTGCTTGATTTATGACCCGCTTTAGAGCAGTTTTATAAATCAGACATATTCTAGGCTATAATTCTGCGCATGAAATTTGGCGTTTAAACGCCACATTTCTTACATGCCACCCAAAGTGTTTAGAACTTTTGGTTTTATTCTTGCCTGATCTTTTGGCACACTAGTGTCCGTGCACACCTCACTCTCTTAACAGATATCAGTGTTTCCATACTTTATCTCTGGACCAGCAGTTATGTCCCTCAACATGGGAGGACATACTAATAAGTGTTGATTTCCTATGGCAGCTTGCCTTGGACATTGTTTTGTTTTACTTATGTACATTTGTGACACTTCACCTATAAATGTATGGTTTATGTGGTAAACCCATAATATGCAGAATATGCAGGATGTGATTGATCTAAGACCATGGTACAATAGTTAATAGCAAGTATAGCCAGCAGTCCTCTTTGAAATGACCTTTAATCTAGAACTCATAAAACATACAAAACATACAAATACTGGTAGATTTGTTACTTGATATGCTTAATCCGCACTGCGTAACCAGGGCTCCTCTTCGCCCCCTCGACAATGCTATTTGTATGCAACTACACGGTGTACCATAATTTTTTCAAAAATATTTTCAGAATTTATTCTTATTCACAATATAATATACAAAATATACTTGCGATTCGTCGCATAGTCCAAAATTAAGCACATCCAACGACATTGATTTGCTGCATATTATATCCTCACATAACATGTAGCCAGAAGGTAGCAAATAGACAGGCGGCCGGCCGCACAGGTGTGCGACGTTTCGAGCATGCTTGAGAAAGAGGCGGATTGTTGCCTCAAAACATCGCACACCTGTACGGCCGGCCGCCTGTCTGTTTGCTACCTTCTGGCTACACGTTATGTGAGGATATAATATGCAGCAAATCAATGTCGTTGGATGTGCTCTTTAATCTAGACCACAATTTTTTGTGACAAAATTGTAATTGACCTACCATCTGTACAGTTTCAGGAAAAACTAAGTGGACCCTTTGAAATTATCTGGATTTCTGTCTTGATTACTATTAGGTGGTAAATGTGACAAATTATTCTAATCTAAATTAAAATTATAGTCAAACGTGATCTAAACTAAAACCACACAAACAGTTGTATGGTTAATGGCTTTAGCACTTTGAGTAAATATCCACAGTGCAGGGAGAAAATGTAAGGGATCCCTTGTTTTGTTTTGTCACAAAGTAAACGTTACGAGTACACCCACTGCCCATGCTGCAGGTTGCAGGAGCACTCGTATCCAGCGGGTGGCGCCACGACCCACTTGCCAGGTCGCGGGTACACCCTTGGCACTGATCTCAGCTCTGCATATTCACCTCACCTCTCTCCTCATCCTCTGCCTGCCTACGGCAGCTCTGCTAGATTTAAGAAGCCAGTGCGCCGGTGATTGGTCTTCACTGGGCGCTGACCCTATTTAAACCTGCCTCTTCCTCTCTTTCCTCTCTTACTCTGCTCGATTAATAGTGCCCTTTGCCTTGCAAGAATGCGTTCATTAAAGGCATGTTCACACGGCTTAAAATGGGCCGTATTTTCCGTAATTACGCGCCGAAGTCGCCAATTACGGGCAAAAGGCCCCTTTCATTACGGTAATTCTAGTTCTCTAGAAATTATGGATTACGTCTCCTTCCCGCCGTGCGAAGCCGCCGGGCAGGAGATTATTAACATGTAAATTATAGCGCTATAATTGCCGTGGCAATTTCAATTTAATGGCCGGGAGTCCCGGCCCCTGCTCAGTCCCCCCGCCTCCGCCCCCCCGGTACAGGGCGTAATTGCGGGGGTATTACGCCCGCAAATACACCGGTGACATAGCCTAAGTCTGTTCTTGTTGTTCCGTATACCGTACCTGTTTCCTCCGTCCCTCGACCACAAACCTTTGCCGCCTGTCCTGACCTTCCTGCCTGTCTCCAACTACGAGCCTATTTCACGATTTTGTACCACACTGCACCTTGGCCGCCACTGCAAGCAATGCTTAAGGTAGCGACCTGGTAGTGTTCTAACCTGCCTTGCGGCGGGCTCTGGTGAATTCCGAGCCTTCTTAGACTCTGCGTGGTTTATACCACTGCTTGCGATGGTCCAGAGGATCCACATCTCTGGCCTGCCATCGTGGTACGCCTACCGCTACAGCTCATCTCCAGGGGATACAACCAGTGACGAGAGTTCCTCAGTGTTGCTGCATGTGTTCAGACATCACCACTCCTCTCAGGCAGCTACTGTCAGTCTCTTCCCTGCTTAGTAATCACACACATTCACCGCTGAGCAAGTGTTCAGTCCCAGATGCTGTCATTCTACTCCTGTCCTCTGTACTCCTTAGTTATTAGTCAAACAGTGCAAGAAAAGAAAAGGAAAAAAGAAACCTGAATTAGGTACGTGGATTGAGACAAAAAAAGCTCTATGTTTGGCTCCTGCAGGGCTTTGAACCTCGGACCCCTATGTCGGAAGGCAGAATATCTAACCACTCGGCTACTATTCAGAGCTCCCTAGATAAACAGACCTTTCTTTGACTTGAGTTAGCAGATTGTCGAGAAAGGCCTGGTGATGTCAGTCTGCTCAGTCACATGATTTGCAATTCAAACAAATCACACAGTCCCCTTTTGAGCGGAATAAAGGAGGTATGAAATGAGTTTGTGGCAAAACCCCTTTAATAACTTGTAGACCCATCTTCAGTAGCAATCACCTTCACCAAATGTTTTCGAAGATTTGCACAATGTTAACAATGAATTTTAGCCAATTTCTTCTTTACATTTCAAGTACTTATGATCACCAGGATGTTTGACAAAGCTTCTGAAAAATCTTCTATGGAGAAATGAGACAGAGGTGAAACTTTATAGTACAAATGCACAGTGCTATATTTGGAGAAAAAAGAACACCATACATCAAAACATCATCAGTACAGTGGGCATGGTGGAGGGAATATTATGGGGCGCATTAAATGAGTGTATAGTGCGCCTGAATGATTGAACCTGTCAAAAATCTGGCTTGTGGTCTACCTTGCATAGTATAATTGATACGCCTACTCTAGAGGCATAGCAGAATTTAGGCACATAGCATATCATTGCTAGCATATTTGATGTTGCCTACGTTAGACGCATTCAGATATGTCGTGCCTGGTGTATAATGCGTCTAGTTTTGGTCTACTATAGTTCATTTATATAGAGAATAGAACGTCATCAGTTTTTTTTTTTTTTGCGCAAAATACACCAAAAAAATGGCGCAGCCATAATGGGACATGTTGCCCTACGTTTTGCACCTACTTTGCACCTCAGAGCCGGGACATCTTTAGCATTTTTTAGTGAATAATGAATTCAAAGTTTTAGCAAAATATTTTATTGGAGAATGTAAGGGCAGCAGTCCATGACCTCAAGCTGAAGACTTGTTGGGTGATGCAACATGACAATGACCCTAAGCCCACAAGTAAATCAATTCATTGTTCCATGTGGTCCAAATCAGAAGAAAACAGACTGGTGAAAAGGACTGGGAGGCACATACCTGGATCTAATGTGAGTTAAGAGGTTAGTATGGGTCTCTAATTTTATCACTTCCTCTATACCAGTTGAAAAAGTGTAGTCAGACAACACCTTTAAATATAATCAATCATGGAAAGGAGAGGCATGGACCGCACATCCTCACAGCATACGTTGATCTAATGCTTCTCAGCTAAACTTTATTAAAATGAACAGGAGGTGCTTAGTATACTTTTTGATCAAAACGTATTTGCCCACTTGCCACTTCACGGCCACCTCTATAAAGTGGATCCCTACATTCAGAGCAGTTCCTAGGCTAAATTTCACTCAGGGCGAGGTGAAGAAATGTCACCCCCCCCCCACCCCAACCCGTAACATATGGTGCCACATTGCATCACCATAAACCAAAATATACAAAAAGCTTTACCACTGTCTGCTACTTTTAAAACAAACCAATAATTTGTCATACAGTTGCCAAATAACACTGCTGCACGAAACCAGAAATTCCCAAGACCACAAAGACCACATATCACCAGCACACAGGGGGACCGAATAATACACACAACCATGACCACATATCACACCAATATAATACCCGGATAATACATGTATACCGGAAATACAAATGTCCATTACTGATATATAAACCATTTATACTAAAAATTTAATATTACCCCATACAGTGACCATACAATGATGGATTACCGCTCGTACACAGGCTCTGCAGACATATAAGGATTACAGTAAAGTTTTTATCTAGTGACTCACAGGAGTTTGTCTTGAAGGGTTGTTCTCTTTCTCTTCTTCTTTTTTCCATCTGTCCCAGACGCCATGACGACTATCCTGACTCTTCACTGTAAAATTTACAAAACAAACATCTTGACCCCCTCAATTTATCAGCACTTCTCTACCAATTCCTATCTCTATACAAATGCCCCATATACAGCACCTCATATGGTAGCCATGTAATATGCCCCCTGTAAGCCACGTAGTCCCCCTGTAGCCACCGATGCCCCCGTAGCCAGTGATGCCTCCGTAGCCAGGTGATCCCCCGCCCCCCCCGTAGCCAGGTGATGCCCCTGTGGCCAGATGATGCCCCCTTGTGGCCAGATGATGCCCCCCTGTAGCCAGTGATGCTCCCCCTGTAGCCAGTGATGCCCCTGTAGCCAGTGTGCCCCCCATTGTAGCAGTAGTGCCCCCTTGTAGCCCGGTGATGCCCCTTTTTAGCCAGGTGATGCCCCCTGTAGCCAGTGATGCCTCCTTTAGCCAGTGATGCCCCGCTTCTAGCCAGTGATGTCCCCTTGTAGCTAGTGATGTCCCCTTTTAGGGCCCGTGATGTCCCTGTGCCAGTTATGCCTCCCTGTAGCCAGTTATGCTCCCCTGTAGCCAGTTTGCCCCCTGTAGCCAGTGATGCCTCCCTGTAGCCAGTGGTGCCTCTCTGTAGCCAGTGGTGCCTCTCTGTAGCCCGTGATGCCCCCTGTAGCCAGTGATGCCCCCTGTAGCCAGTGATGCCCCCTGTAGCCAGTTATTCCCCCTGTTTGCCAGTTATTTTCCCCTGTAGCAGTTATGCCCCTTTTAGCCAGTTATGCCCCGGGAGCAGTGATGCCCCCCTGTAGCCAGTGATGCCCCCTTGTAGCCCGTGATGCCCCATGTAGCCAGTTATGCCCCCATTGTAGCCAGTGATGCCCCCCCATTGTAGCCAGTGATGCCCCCTGTAGCCAGTTTATGCCCCCTCTGTAGCCAGTGATGCCCCCATGTAGCCAGTGATGCCCCCAATGTAGCCAGGGGTGCCCCCATGTAGCCAGTGATGCCCCCAATGTAGCCAGTGATGCCCCCAATGTAGCCAGCGATGCCCCCTGTAGCCAGCGATGCCCCCATTGTAAACCAGCGATTTCCCCCATTGTAGCCAGTGATGCCCCCCATTGTAGCAGTAGATCCCCCCTGTAGCTAATTATAAAATAACAAAAATTTACTTACCAGACCTCGGTCCGCGCGTCCAGCTCCGGGAGCTGCTGAGCGGTGTAAACAGTGTGACGTCATTACGCTGCTTACGCTGCACGCAGCTCTCCGGGATCTCCGCGGCGGCAGAGGGGGGATGCAGCGTCACAGGGGGCGCGGTGAAAGCTGTGCGCACCCTGCGACGCTGTGTATGTATCGGCGCTCAGTGAGTGCTGATACATAGAGCGGAGGAGGCAGGATGGTAACGATCCGTCCCGCCTCTTCCCTGCAGGAGCAGCTGCTGGCTCTGCACTACTGTTATAAAACAGTCACGCAGAGTCAGGGGCTATCCTCCGGGCGGGCGAGGCAGGCGCGCCCCCCTCGGGTGAGCGGAGCCTCGCGCCCCGGGCGATCGCACGCCCCGCCCGCCCCTAGGAACGGCCCTGCCTACATTAAATGGGGGCAGCACTGCACCACCGCAGCAAAAGCCACACAGATGAGGGGCACAGCCCAGTGGCCCAACAGCCCCACTGCTGCCAGACCTAGTCCACTGGCTCTGGGCTGCACCACCACACCAGCACAGCATCACAGCAACAATGGCCTCCATACAGCACCGCCACAAAAAAAAGGAAATGTTGACACAGCTTACCTCTCCTGGGCTCCCTGCAAGCAGACACAGAAAAAGAGCATTAACCCTTATACAGACTACTGCTAATTAAAAACACCTGGGCCAACTGGGGGAGGAGTGCTGATCCCGGTGTGCAAAGAAATAGACGTATGTATTCAAACATGGAAAGGAGAGGCATGGACCGCTCATCCTCACAGCATACGTTGATCTAATGCTTCTCAGCAAAACTTTAAAAAAATGTGAAGTGGCAAGTGGGCCTATACCTTTTGATCAAAAATATGCTAAGAACCTCCTGTTCATTTTTGTAAAGTTTTGCTGAGAAGCATTAGATTAGTGTCAGGATGTGCGGTCCATGCCTCTCCCTTCCAGATTTTAACCTTTAAATATAACTGTTCACTTACTTTTTCTTTCTGCATTGTGGACATTTACTCAATGTGCTCAATAAAAAACATAAACAGTACGACTGTTTGTGCGTTGTTGGTTAAGTTACATGTGTTTGTCTATAGTTGTGACCTAGATAACAATCTCACCACATTAATTATTTATTAGTAATCAATGCAGAAATCCAGGTAATATCAGAAGGTTTACTTTTTCCTGCAACTGTATACTAAGTTTTTGGAGAGGACCACCTCCCATTTTTTACTGAAATTTTGGGGGGGCCATTTCAAAGAGATTTCACTGTATGTTTCTTATTTTAAATTCTGCAGATTGTAAAAAGCAATCAAGTTTTTATTGAGAAAAAAAGAAACAGAATCAAGCTGTTGGTTAAACATTGCCACATTCACGAGACAGAAAGATATCAGGAATTCACATGCAGGTTAACCGAGTCTAGCAGTTTGTAGAATTACATATCACACTTAGTAAAAACAGAAATACCTGCTGTCGCTATTAAAGCACATTCCTGTGGATCCAGTTAAACCATGTGAGGTTGTCACATGCTTTGGAAAAAGTTGCCCTTTCTGAACTTGTTTCTCCTTGTCCTGCTTAGCTAGGTTAGTGCTACAAATCTAAACAGTGCTATTGTATTGACTTCATTAATCTCGTTCTATCATTTTAGTGGGTGAACCGATAAACCACGAAGCTTGGGAATGGTTTTACAATGTGGTCGGAGAACGAAGGTGCGATCTTGTGGATACATGGTGGCAAACAGGTAATTTTTTTTGATAAGTGATGCAATCTACAGCACTTACATGAAGCTTGTGAAAATATATATGAAATACCTATGGAATACTGGTCATATGGGAGTCCTACTAATGGGACCTTTAGCTTTTTCCCACTGGCTGTGGGCCAAAGCACTAGACTTCTTCAGTCAATGCTTTTTGGCACATACACTCTCTGGTCTGTAATCCATATACAGCAGAATACGGACCTATGTTGTCTACAGGTCATATTCTCCAATATATAGACACTAGATAAAATACTGTATACAACATACACTCACCGGCCACTTTATTAGGTACACCTGTCCAACTGCTCGTTAACACTTAATTTCTAATCAGCCAATCACATGGCGGCAACTCAGTGCATTTAGGCATGTAGACATGGTCAAGACAATCTCCTGCAGTTCAAACCGAGCATCAGTATGGGGAAGAAAGGTGATTTGAGTGCCTTTGAACGTGGCATGGTTGTTGGTGCCAGAAGGGCTGGACTGAGTATTTCAGAAACTGCTGATCTCCTGGGATTTTCACGCACAACCATCTCTAGGGTTTACAGAGAATGGTCCGAAAAAGAAAAAACATCAGTGAGGCGCAGTCCTGTGGGCGGAAAATGCCTTGTTGATGCCTGAGGTCAAAGGAGATTGGGCAGACTGGTTCGAGCTGATAGAAAGGCAACAGTGACTCAAATAGCCACCCGTTACAACCAAGGTAGGCAGAAGAGCATCTCTGAATGCACAGTACGGCGAACTTTGAGGCAGATGGGCTACAGCAGCAGAAGACCACACCGGGTGCCACTCCTTTCAGCTAAGAACAGGAAACTGAGGCTCCAATTTGCCCAAGCTCATCGAAATTGGACAGTAGAAGATTGGAAAAACGTTGCCTGGTCTGATGAGTCTCGATTTCTGCTGCGACATTCGGATGGTAGGGTCAGAATTTGGCGTCAACAACATGAAAGCATGGATCCATCCTGCCTTGTATCAACGGTTCAGGCTGGTGGTGGTGGTGTCATGGTGTGGGGAATATTTTCTTGGCACTCTTTGTGCCCCTTGGTACCAATTGAGCATCGTTGCAACACCTTGTTGAATCTATGCCACGAAGAATTGAGGCAGTTCTGAAGGCAAAAGGGGGTCCAACCCGTTACTAGCATGGTGTACCTAATAAAGTGGCCGGTGAGTGTACAGTCTATAGGCTACTTTTTCTTCGAACAGACTCCAAAAAACTCTATACAGATTACACGTACAGAGCAAAGCCACCACTTTCCTATTGTTTGTTTCTATAAACGGCCTAGGCCTAGATCTCCAAAGTTATTTTGTGGTCCATAAATTAGGAGAGCTGAAATATGCTAACTTGTGTTACTTTGGAGAATTTGGTGCTCCATCATATACCATTGGATCTGCCTTCCCCATGAGTGAAATTTTTATGCACCCTTCGGCCATGTTCACACGGCTTAAAATGGGCCGTATTTCGGTCCGTAAGTACGTGCCGAAGTGCGCCAATTACGGGCCGAAAACGGCCCATTCATTACGGTAATCCACAGTTCTCATAGAGAACTATGGATTACGTCTCCTCTCCCCGCCCGGCGTATACGCGCCGCTGGCACTTCAAGTCTATGGGCCGGCGAAGTGCCGGCCCCCTGCTCAGTCCCAAGCTCCCACCCCGCCCCCGGTCACACGGCGTAATTGCGGGGCGTAATTACGCCCTGCAAATACACCTTGTGAACATAGCCTTCAGCTGTACGTGGAAGCGGATCCATATATGTTGTCTTACTTTTTTTTATCCAAATATTTCTACTAATTAAAACAAGATTGCTACAGCAAGCCATTTTTATTTTTATTAAAGGTGCTGTTCTGTTGATTAAAAAAAATCACCAATTCACAATGCTATATTATGAGGAAAAAGAACACCGTCCACCAAAACGTCATCCGAACAGTGGGCATGGTGGAGGGAACATTATGTTTGGAGCTACTTTGCGCCTCAGGGATGGGACATCTTTAACATTTTTAGGGAGCAATGATTTCAAAGATGCATCAAAATATTTTATTAGGGAATGTAGGGGGGAAGCAGTTCATGACCTCATGACAATGACCCTAAGCCTACAAGTAAATCAACGCATTGTTCCATTTGCTCCAAGCCAAAGGGCAACAGAAGACCTGTGAAACGGATCGGGAGACACATTGCTGGATTGAATGTGAGTTAAGAGGATTGCATAGGTTTCTTATTCTCTCACAATCTCTGCACCATAGTTAAGTTAAAAAGGGGAGTCAGACAACCCCATTAAATATAAGTGTTCACTCACTTCTTCTCTCTGCATTCTGGATTTTTACTCAGTGTGATCAATAAAAAACATAAATACCGTGTTTTTCCAAAAATAAGCCCTCCCCCAAAAATAAGCCCAAGACTGATTTTCACGGATTCTTGGAGGAAGCTTTAAATATAAGCCCTACTCCAAAAATAAGCCCTGGTTAGTCAGCGCCTCCTGAATGATGTCACCTAGTGCTGCCTCCTGGGCAATGCTGTTCCCGAGCCCTGCTCACCCTGATAAACAGCCTGTTAGACTGTAGGTTTTGTGGAAACCCATAGAGTGCAATGTGTAAGTGAAAGTTCAATGTATACACACACATGTATACAATCACACAAACAATCCCTTATCTTAAAATATATACCATATATATATATTGTAGGAAGGCACAAGGCCTTGTGATAGATGGGAGATATGTGCCACCAAAATTCCTGGCTTTGGTGGAGTGAAGGTCAGATAATTCTGTGTCAGCGGCATTAGGCCACTGATACGTTTAAAGTTAGTTTGGCTGCAACAGCAGCAAGTCTGGGTCGGCCTTCACTGGAGCAGTCAAAGAGTGGGGTGGGATGACTGCTCCCACTCCGGGATCCAGGCCGGAGTTTAGGATGGCCTATGTAAGCCTGGAGATCAGGTGAGCTATGTGTTTTTGTTCAGTTCCCTTCTAGTTACCAGAAAGTAACCACCTTGGAGGCTGAGGGAAGCTCTAAGGTCCTTTCAAGGAGCTGTGCCTTACACCACGCCGGAAGGGTGAGAGCCCGTGTGGGCCATACAGACTGTGCCTGCGATAGGTGCCAGGCGGTTGCGCCTAAAGACTGTGGTGAGACACCTGGGTGTTGGCTGAAGTAAGCCTTTTGTTTTGTTTGCTGCTTGTGTTGTTGGAGAAACGGATGCCAAGCCAATAAACACACCCGTTGTTTGCACAAATATAGACTGTGGTCCTGCTTGTGTAAGCCTGCCATTGGGACTAATCCCCTACAATATATATGTGTATATACAAATTGTAAGATGGCAGCCGGAAAGGTCTGCAATGGGGTATATATTCCACCGGGTTTCTGCATGCACAATGATAAACGGATGGCAAGCGACTTCAAAGGAGAAGAAAGTCGCATGGTCCCGCCACTGGTAGGTGGCAGTTACGTGTCACCAAGGTACTGGCCTTGGTGAGGTAGGAGCCGTTGTTTTCTGTTGTCAGCTGCGATATGTAGTTGGCACATGTTTAACAGCTAGTATAGCTGTTGGAAAACAGCTTACTCCGGACAGCTCTTACCGGGAGCAGTCAAAGTGTTGGGTGGGTGACTGCTCCCCCAGGTTCCAGTCCACAGTTTGGCTGCCTTATATAAGTCAGCTAGTCAGCTGACTAGGTGTGGCTGTTACCCAAGGCAAAAGAGTTTTGACCTGAGAGGTTGCAGACTGGAGAGAGGCAAGATCTCCCATACAGCCACGGCTGGGTTTAAGGTGTAGTGAGGATAACTACCTTTGTACTAGCCAGTGCTCAGACGAGCAGGAGTTTATTTCATTTGTTTTTGTTTACGTTTTTCACCTGTTGCCACTGTCTTGTTTGCACGTGTGCCAATAAAAAACGGAGCAACCATATTTGGACTATAAATCTGTCTGAGTCTCTGTCAAACTGGACTTTTGCTACGAGCCCAGAGCGGTTGCGGATCACAATATATACACATACACACTGTACATAACCTATATATGCTGTTAATTGTAGTTCCACAGCAGCTTCGAAGGATAAATGTCCCAGCATGCGGTGTCTACACCAGTCGTGTTAAAAAAATAAGCCCTAGCCCTTTTTTTGGAAATGAAAATAATATAAGACCATGTCTTATTTTTGGAAAAACACGGTAGTACATCTGTTTATTACATATGTTTGTCTATAGTTGTGACCTAGATAACAACCACAGCCTTACATCACCATTTGGAAGTAAATAGCTCTGAAAGGTGATGTAAGGCAGTGGCACATGACCGGTGCAGCCAATCAATGGCTGCAGGGATGACGTGTCAGCTGCCATTGGTGGAAGAAAAGGGTTAGGAGAAAGGTGACTGTTTAATTTTTTTAATCAAATTGACAACCCTTTTCATCTGCAGTCCAAACAACATGTGAATGTGAATATATACGATACAAAAAAGGTGTACACATTGGCTCACATTTACTATCGCTGTCTAAAAGTTAGTGTAAACTTGGACACTCTAAAAATGTACCAGATTATCGTATTGGCTCATGATTCTTGATAAATTTTAGACTTGTCTAGTTTTTTTAGACCAACTTTTAGTTATTAAACGTTTTATGGCAGAGTTTTGTCACATTTTATGGTGCAGCGTGTCGCATTGTGGCCCACTTTCCACAAGGCCAAATCACGTGTCATTACTATCACATTTGTTGCTGACGCAGAATCCTGCTGATCTTCTCCTAATATAGGGCGATGTATGAATTCTTGCACTGATCAGTTCTAAATGCCTTTAAGGTAGTACAGACTGCGCCAGAATGTATGAACCTGTTCTTCTGCAGGTCATACATTCTGGCGCTTTCTAGTGCCAATACGACTGGCTCAGGTAGACCACTTTTAACTTGGTCTGGCTGTTCTAACTGTTCAGTGCCAAAGTTTTGGCGTCAAAGAATCATAAATGTGTCTACTTCTACTAATGTGGTGTCGACACGCCCCCAAAGTTTGGATTACGCCTGTTCATACATCTGTAGTACTGGTCTACTACAGCTTTTTAAGGCCAGAATTCTGGCGCAGCCCCGTTGATACATGTCGCCCCTAATTTAGAAGAAAGAAGAAACAAAATGAACAAAACAAAAATATAAACACATACTCAGAATAAAAATTCGGTGGTATTTGAGACAAATGGGCCCAGTGCCATCTTAAAAAGGAGAAAAAATTCTGCTTCCTACAGTCTTCTAGATCACATGTAAGGGATAGATTTGCATAGCTCAGGGTTACGTGGGGGTTACAATCCAGAAAATTAGTAGGTAAACGGGTAAGTGATTGGCTAGAGAAACTTTTTATACTTCTATTATACCCACCCCTCAGCTCTCTGCATCTGCCTTTGGTCTATTGCTATAGCACCACAACATAGATAATATTTAACATGTACAAGCCCTACGTAGAATAATCTTGTTACTTTATCGCTGGTCTGTAAAGTTAACATATCCTTTTCCAGGACTGGAATTTTCCACTCCAGAGTATATGTTCTATATAGCTGAATTTATAATTGAACAC
Organism: Phyllomedusa bahiana; assembly: GCA_025379985.1. Classification (NCBI taxonomy): domain Eukaryota; kingdom Metazoa; phylum Chordata; class Amphibia; order Anura; family Hylidae; genus Phyllomedusa; species Phyllomedusa bahiana. The sequence goes on from JAODAL010013947.1 coordinate 68,233, forward strand.
TTATGATATGTAATATTAGGTATACACAAACTATTAATAATATTTTACATAAAGCACATAGAGCAAAATCAAAATATTGCTTACCCGGTGTGGTTATAGTGCACTTAGGTTGAGGAAGGGGAGTGGAGCTGACATGTGTACAGTCCAGACATAGACATGAGACCTAATCGCCTTCACAGCTCCATTTTCTGTTTCCTACTGTTGGAATGAGGCGGTACTACAAGAGCTAACTGACTAGTGGATGTATAGGGCATTCATTGGGCATGCACACATAACCACAAACAATCAGTACTATAATAGGCAACTAGAGGTAATGGACAAAAAAAGCCTAGAGATACAAACTAAATACATGCATATGTCTAGTCCTCAATGGGTGTAGAAAATGATTTATGGAATATCATATTTTACCATGTTGCCGCCATGCTTTGCTGTCATTACTGCTGCCATTACTTTTGGGAAACTTGTCAGGTGGTTCTATCTGAGAGCAGGATTTGATAGGGGGAGTTAAGCTGAGGTTTGATTTGGAGCAAAAAAAAAAGCAGAGAAAATTCCATTAGGAGTCCTTTAGAGACATATCTTTTGAATCCGCTCATTCCTAAACTACAAAAATGCTAGTCCATGCCCTTGTCATCTCACGCCTGGAGTACTGCAAAAACCTCATCTGCTGACTTTTGTCTAGCACTCTTGCTCCTCTTTAAACCATCCTCCACTCTGCTACCTGCCTGATCGACCTCTATCCTTACTTCTCCTCTGCCTCTCACCTCTGCCAATCCCTTTACTGGCTGCCCATTGCCCAGCGAATCCTGCTCAAGTTCCTAACCATGACCTATAAGGATTTCTTAATCTCCACATACCTCTCCTCACACAATCTCCGCTCCTCACAGGACCTATTACTCTGCTTTCCTATTGTCAGCTTCTAACACAACGGTCTCCGACTTTTCTAGTGCTTCCCCCATACTCTGGAACTCACTGCCCCAACACATCAGACTTTTCTTAATTTTCAATAGCTTCAATACCACCCTGAAAATCCATCTCTTCAGGAAACCCTTTAACATACCCTAACCATGCAGCCCCTTTACCACCCCACAACATTTCTACCCCTTGCCTTCTGTGTCTTCCTTCTTTCCTTGTAGACTGCGATTTTATACATGTAATTCCTCCCTCCAAATGTACAGGGTCCTGGAATTAATGGTCCATTAAAATAAATAATAATAATCCAGGGCTTTGTAAAGTGAGCATAGTTGGCCCGATGTATCACACATGCTGCACCAAAAACGGTTGTTCTGTCCGACATTCTAGACACTTTTGACTGCGCAAATTCTTGGGGGCGTGTCACGCCACATTCAGAAGATTAGACACCTTTTGCAAATATAGTGTACTAATCCAGACCATTTTCCAACTGGCGTGGTTCTGTGACCATGGCACTTATGATGCGCCAAATTTATGAAACGCCGTGCAATGCTTTCATACATACTGATGAATGATACACTAACCTAACGAGCCATATGACTGTCTAGTCTGAGACAATTTTAATACATTTTGCTGTGAATCTACAGGTAAGTTGCAGCAGACCACACAACAATATTTTCCGAAGATTTAAGCATTTTCTTGCTACATGGAAAATTACTCCTAAAGTACAGAAAATATTATACTTGATTGGCTGTGCAGACAACTGTGTGTCTACTTCATAGCACTATAGTAATTAAATAGGTACATGTTTGGCAGTACTTCTTTGAATGTCCCACAGCAACATAATAGAAAAAAATCATTTGGAACATCTGTAGCCAAGCACAATGACTAGGGTCTACAATCATTTTAGCCTGTACACACATCATACAGATATATCTGCCCTATTATGTACCCTATATGAAGATGCCAGCTACATAGTTGATGCAAAAACCAAAAAAGATGGGAACAGCACCAGTATCCACATAGACCTAATATGGTGTCTATACTTGCAAAGTCCAAAGCTACATGGTTGAGACACATTATAATGACCACCAGCTACAATCCAGTTTGACTGCGGTGTACAGAAGGGACAGCAGCTATACGGGCTGGGAGTAACTCAGTAAGGTCCTGGTAGGTTGTCACAGGTATCTGGAGCCATGCTGACTGCTTCTCACAGCAGCTGGAGGGTGCGTGGGGGAGGATACATAGAGCATATCAGACAAGGTGGTTCTACAGATGCTCAGATGAATTCAAGTCTGGGGATTTAGGGAGTCAGGGTAGTACACAGAAGTTTTTGTCATGCTCTTCCAACTAATATCAGACATTTGTAGCTGTGTGACTTATTGCCTTTCTAAAAGATATCACCTGCCCGAAGGAAGACAATCAGCATGCATGAGGGTAGGTGATCTGCCATACCCAAATTGGTTAATAGTGCCTTCTAAATTGACGAGTGGCACTGGGAATGCCACAAAAACATTCCCGAAATCATAAAGCTGCCAAAAAGGCAGCAATGGTTACAGGGTGTTTGGACTCTGTTTCCCATGCCAATCAGTGAAGGTCCAATTCTGAAACTGCTGTGAAACTTACAGGGCGACATGTCAGAATTGGGCTTCACCTTTTTTGGTGTATTTTGCGCCAAAAACTGTTGTAGCCCTATTCTCTATATGTATATAAACTGTCATACACCAAAACTAGACACAGTTTGCTTCAGGTACGACACGTTTGAATGCGCCTAAAATATGCTAGTTATGCACATAAGATATGCTATGCGCCTAAAATATGCTATGCTATGCAAGGTATAACACACACCAAATTTATAACAGGTTCATACATTCAGGCGCACTATACACTCATTTAATTCGCCTTAAAACTGGCGTGGCGGCGCCACTTTTCTAACATATCTCCCAAAGCCTTTTCTTCTGATGACACAGAGGTGCAGTGACCATCTGTCTGTCTTTCTCAAATCCCTTTCACATTGTCCTGCGAGCGACAAGTGTACTGAGGAGAACTACATCCAATAGAGTGCCCTGTGGAGTTCCTTAGCTCTTTTCCAATAAGCCTTTATGCAAAACAGGCAGTGAGGTCTGAAAGGCAAGTAAATCCTAACACCGAATAATTTATTGGTGGCTCTCCCCAAGGAGAGATTTTTCCCCTTCTTGGAGTCCCATTGGCAGTAGAGTTCACTAAGAGGTTGTTTGAGATACACATCTGGTATATTTTGGTGGGGAGCGCGTTAGTCCACCATCGTGCACCTTTATAGTTGAAATTCACCTCAATGCCACGTGGTGATTCGCAGTTGCACATGTTTATTAAAACTGCCAGCATTGACCAAAGTGCCAAAAGTCATTTCTTTTTTTCAGCTCTAATAAATTGCTCCTTTTACCTATGGCAGCAACAAGGGATATGTGTACAGACCGCCTATTGCACACAAAATATACCCACCAAGCCAGCCACGATACTTGACTTCCTTAATGAGATACATGCTGACAACATAGAAAATAGTCAGTAATTATAGTAGTAATAATAACAGTCAGTAATTATAACCAAAGTGTCACATTATATGTAATGAATGGACAGTGAGGACATAAACCATTCATTTATCAGTTGCATGCTCTGAATATATGAGAACTGTATTACCTGTAGATCTTTGTAAAGGCAAGTGAAAAGTTCACTACTGAGAGAATACCACAGATACAGAAAATGGACGCAGCGCTTCTATCATACTGGGTAGGAAAATGACTGTAGCAAGTCACTCTGCTTTCTCCATTCTCTATTTATACAAGGAAGAGTTATTACAAATGTTATCTCAGTAAATAAAGTATGTTTCAGTTTTAACGGAAGCAGCCATGGGGATAATGTCTGTTCTGATGGTAAGTAAACTCTCCGGGATAATGATAACATGATGTGGTAATGTATGGCTTTGAATTGTATGTACTTTGCATGTTTACCTATGTTTATGAAAAATATCTAGCTTCATGGCTTAGCATGTAGGGAAGGGCTCCACAAGAGAGCGGGGGGCCACGAAGGTTCTTGTATATACCAATGGTACCATGTACCTGATGACATAGACAAACAAGTATTTTTTTTATAAATGTTTCTCTTGCTGGAAGTCTACAAAAATGTATAACATGGGTATACCAAGTCATTATGGGAAATATAGCTAAGTCTGGAACAGGTTCCCTATGAGTGATGTCAACCTCAGACTTCCAGTCGGTTTTCGACACTGATTCGGATTCTCAAAACGCGACCGTAGAACCATTCCCATAGACCTCAATAGAGATCCGAGTTGTAGTCTCCACGACTTGGATTTTCCGAGATACAATCTCCAAAATCGTAATTTGAAAAAAAAAAAACTTGGAACACCTTCATTGTTCCTTCAGATTTCACTCAGAGAATGGCAGAAAATGTATTATTGACGTCAGCAGCATGGTATGAAAAAAGACCAGAAAGCTTTGTACGTGATTTTTGGATCCACTTCCAAAATGCAATGGTGCTCTGATACAAAAAACGATTGAAAAACCAAATCCGAAAACTGCACCAAAGACCAGTTAAAAATCCCCGAGTTTTCGAGTAAAATACTGTTCAAATACTCATCAGACAACAAGGTTTTAGGATTCAAAATCCAACGAGTATTTTGTTTGTCATGTGGACGCAGCTTTGGGGTTTCAGGATATCATAATTTGGCAGTGTAATGCTCTTTCCTTATATCTATTGCTATTTTCCTACAGGTGTACGGCTTATGTAGATTTGAGAGGAGTGTCTACAAACAAAGTCAGTAGGGCAGATTTACTTATCTTGTCTAATGCCTAGACAATGTAAACTTACGGGGAAGAAGCTATTTATGACAGTATTCTTGGTGGCTCAGTGATTACCACTGTTGTCTTGCAGCGCTTGAGTTCTGGGTTTGACTCCGGCCAACATCTGCAAGGAGTTTGTATGTTTTTCCTGCCTTTCGGGGTAATACAGCTTCCCTTAGGGCGCGTCCCCACGGCAGAGGACAAATGCCAGTCGATGAGCGGAGAAAAGCCCTCCCCCTTCACATTGACATGTATATATTCCGTCCGAAAACCGGAGGAAAGAATGTGCATGTTCAATGTTTTTCGGGCGGCCAGCGGTATCAAACCGCCGGATGGAAAACCCATACAGTGGGGACTGCCGCATGGGTTTTCCATAGAGCCCCGTTGTGCTCGTTTGCGGACGGTATTTCAGATGGTCTGCAAAACCGCAAACCCGTGCCGTAGGGACATGCCCTTACACTCCAAAAACACACAGATAGGTGAATTTGGGGACAGGGACCCTGTGGTGCACAGACAGCAATAAAAAATCCGTGCTGTAGTCTACACAGCACGGATTTTTTTTTTTTTTGGTTTCAAAATCCAGCGGATTTTAAAATATGCCAGATAATTGGTCTGGATTTGCTGTCTGCACCGTACATTGAATTTACAGTGCTGATAGCAAATCTGAAAACCGACCGCGGTTTTTGCGCAAATCTGCACCAAAAAAATGCGGTCCTGCAATGTTAAAATGCTGTTGGATTTTGGACAGCATTTTACATTGTTGACTGTTATTCTTACATTGTTGACTGATGTAGCAATCAATGATGAATATTTTGTTCTATTCTCTGTGCTTACAGTTATGATGCACAACAATTCTGCAGCAAAACAGAAGCCGGAAACAACATAGAAAATAAAGAGACATTCTAATAATATGAAACAAGTAATAGCAATAAAGTAACGCATGGCAGTGCTCTCCCCACCATTATGTATTACTTTAGGATCCAGCTTTTGTGAATGATAATATCTTTTATCTCCCATTATTCAATGTCATCCCCAATTGTCCATAAGGGGTTAATTGTCATTGCAGAGGGATAAGCATCATGCGTATTAAGCATTGCTGCCTTCCAAGGGACCTACTGTACCAATTACAGTTGAGCTTCATTTAAGGAGATTTGAAGCGATTAAGTTACGGTAATTAGTGGGGTCTCATTTGCATGTACTTAGTCAAATTAATTTGCAGAGATTTGTGTAATATCTTTTTAATTTGGTAAGTGGTCCTTGTGGATCCCACATAAATATTGTTAGTAAACAATACATTTCTATCTATAACCTCTGTTATTTTACATTCCGCACATGTCATATTGGCTATTTGTCCAAATGTAAATTTTTAAGGGTCCAATTAAGTTAGATCCTGTGGAAGGAAATCTCTGAATGTATTTAATTCAGCCTTATCCAGAATGAGAATGATTAAGATTTGTGGTGGTACAGCAGCATAATCTCAGGACGCAGATAATGGGCAGCATAGCCTAATACTGAGTAATAAAAGTAATTTGGTGCCCTAAAGCTCTTTATATATTCACTTTACTTCTTTACTGATAAGGCAGAGGATAATTCTTTCCCTGGATAAATGAGTTCACTTTGCCGAGGCTTAGTTAATTGTTAAAAATGGCTGCTTACCATGTAACAGTGTGTTTTTTGTTTTTTTTACTTTTGTCTTAATGAAAGGACTTAAGAGATTTGTGGTTTCATTTGTGACTAAGACAAAGCCTTGAATGTATCACTTAAAGCCTCGAATCACAGCATACACTACAGAAGAAAATCAACCATTTAGTATATCTATATTAAGAGAAAATCAACCATTTAGCATATCTATTTATATCAGAAGAAAATCGACTAGTTAGTATATCTATCTGCATTAGAAGAAAATCAACTATTGTCTATCAATTCAGTAAATCTATCTACAGTTGAAACCAGAAGTTTACACTATATACAAAGACACATATGCATGTTTTTCTCACTATCTGACATGAAATCAGGATAAACCTTACCTGTTTTAGGTCAATTAGGATTACCAAAATTATTTATATTTGCCAGATGCCAGAATGAGAGAGAGAATTTTTAAGGCATTTTTATTACTTTCTGCAAACTCAAAAGTTTACACACATTTCATTAATATTTGGTAGCATTGCCCTTAAACTGTATGACTTGGGTCTGACAATTTGGATATCCTTCCACAAGCTTCTCACAATAGTTGGTAGGAATTCCTCCGGACAGAACTGGTGTAACTGAGCCATGTTTGTAGGTTGCCTTGCTCGCACCTGCCTTTTCAGCTTTGTGCATAAATTTTCAATAGGATTGAGATCAGTGCTTTTTGATGGCCACTGCAAAACATTGACTTGGTTATCCTCAAGTCATTTTGTAACCAATTTGGCAGTATGCTTCAGGCCATTTTTCCTTTGGAAGACTCATTTCCGCCCAAGCTTTAGCTTCCTGGCTGATGTCTTGAGATGTTGCTTCAGTTTTGCGACATAATCTTCTTTCCTCATGATGCCATCTATTTTGTTACGTGCACCAGTCACTCCTGCAGCAAAACAATCACACAACATGATTCTGCCACCCCCATGTTTCACAGTTGGGATGGTGTTCTTAGGCTGCCAAGCATCTCCATTTTTCCTCCAAATGTAATGATGGTCATTATGGCCAAACAGTTTAATTTTAGTTCCGTCAGACCATAAACCAAGTCTTTGATCTTTGGTGCATTTACAAACATTAGTCTGGCTTTTATATGTTTCTTTTGGAGTAATGGCTTCTTCTTGGCAGAGTTGCCTTTCAGCCCATGATACAGTGCTCGTTTCACTGTGGATAATTACACAATCTTGCTAACTTCCACCAGTATCTTCACAAGGTCTTTTGCTTTTGTTCTTGGGCTGATATGCACATGTCAGACCAAAGCACGTTCATCTCTGAGACATAGAACCCGTCTCCTTCCTGAGCGGTATGATGGCTGGATATTCCCATCTTGTTTGTACTTGCGTATAATTGTTTGTGCAAGTCCACAATTCTCTTTCAGATATCTTGGCTGATTTCTTTAGACTTTCCCATGATATTACACACAGAAGCAGTGTGTTTCTGGTGTGAATTAAAATACATCCACAGCAGATAGACAATATTTCCAATACTTGCAAATCAAACACTTTTGTAAAACCCAAGTTTTAGATATAGCAAAAGCAGAAGGATATGATAAACTTGATGCGTTATTGGGTTCAAGTTCATCTGGTAAATCTCTGGCTGAATTATATGGCAGACTTAGAGATAAAGAAATTGAAGGGAAGAGAGATACAATTTTCACTTCCTGGAACAAGGAACTTGGAGACAATGATGCATCTTGGAAAATACAAAAAGGTTTAGACAGAGTACGAACCTCTATCATTAATGAAAGTTGGAGAGAGATGAGTTTTAAAATTGCGCATAAAGCAATTTTACGCCTTTGACATCCCATACAAAAAATGCTCCCTCCCACTATGTAAAGCGTGCCCGAAATGTGGTTTGGATAAGGCGAACCTAATACACTGATTATGGAGGTGTCCTAAATTAAAACAATACTGGAAGATGTACGAGAGTAAATACAGAAAATTTGGAAGCTGCAGATAGAAGAAGACTCTTGGCAACTATTTTACATTATGTTCAGGTCAGCTCCGGGGATGGTCAGGAAGCTGGATTTCTGTCTGGAATAAAGGTCTAAATATTACCCTTTTGGTAGCTAAAAAGTGCATTTTAAGGCACTGGTTGCAAGAAAGTAGTCCAGTATGGGGGGGTTTTCAGAACATTGAGAGAAATTTTTTTTCCTTGATAAATTGGATACAGAAAAAATCCAAAGAGGGCTCAATTAAAAAATTTGGTTAAAAAGTGGGGGAACCTTTATGGAATTTTGCCTTCACCGACCGGGAGTTGACCAAGATTATGAAACCTTTTGAATATACTTCTTACTATCTAAAGGAGAAACTTGCAGGTAACTTGGAAAATTAGAAGTTAAAGACTAGTGGTTGGAAGAAGTAATGTGGGATTTACGATTTTTTTTTTTTTTTTTTTTTTTGTTTCCCATTTTGGCCAGTGGATATTTTCAGGTGGAGTTGTCTATTAGCGAAAATAGTGACCTTAGTAATAGCCAAGAAGGACTAAAGGAGTTCAAATTTCTGTTAATTTCAGTTTATTAGATGTTTTTCCTTATTTTTAAATTCAAAAGTGTAAAAAAATTGTAAAAACAAGGACATTTCTCAAACTTCTATCATACAAAGATGTATGTAAATTTATGTGATGTCAATTAGATTTCTATTAAAAAATGTATGACATATTCTTTGTAAATTTGTCTTGCAAATAAAAATTGTTTAAAAAAAAAAAAATAAAATACATCCACAGGTGTGCCTCTAACTCAGATTTTGCCAATAAACCGGAAGCTTCAGAAGACATGACATCATCATATGGGCTGTCCCAAATTGTTTAAAGGCATAGTAATCCTAGTGTATGTAAACTTTTGACTTTGCAGAAAAGTAATAGAAACCCTTTAAACCTTTTAAGGACCCGGCGTTTTTTTTGTTGACCGTTTGTTTTTCCCTTTCGCCTTTCCAGAGCCAAAACTTTTTTATTTTTCCACCAAATTTAACTAGGGCTTTTATTTTGTGGGACAAGATGTATTTTAATGGTGTTATTTTATTATAGATTTTGGGGAAAAACCGCAAAAAAATTCTAAGGGGTACAAATTTAAAAAAAAAACCCGTTTTTTTCCCTGGGCGGAGGTTTTGTTTTACCCGTTAAATCTTCGGTAAAATCAAGTTTTTTTTATTGATATGCATCCAGAAATCCCAAAACATGTGGGTTTCGTTGTTTTTGGTCCCGTAAAAAAATTAAAAAAACTTTTTCTATTTTTGAAATTTGGGCCGTTTGCGTGACCAATAACCTTTTTTTGTACTAACACCTAGGACATCAGGAGGGGGCTTTTTGGGCCAAAAGTGTATTTTTTTATCGCTAGCTTTTTGGGAAATGAAGTACCTTTTTTATCACTTTTTTAATTTTTTTTTTAAAGTGACTAAAATGACCAAAAAACACAATTTTGCCGTTTGGAATTTTTTTTCTTCTAGGTGTTAGCGACGGGATAAAAATTTTTTTATTTTTTTTGGGGGACTTTTTCGGAGCCGAATAAAAATTTGTGTAACTTTTTTATTTTTTGTTTTTATTTTAAAAGGGGGAAAAGGAGGGTGATTTAAACTTTTTTTATTTTTTTTTTTTTTTGTATGAAAAAACTTTTTTTAAACCAAGGTGCTTGAAAAAATGGTGGCGTGATTGTCAATACGTCTAATGCTTTTTAAAAAAAATTTCCCTTTTTTGGGATTTGGCAAATTATAAAAATTTTTTATAATATAATTTACCTAAAAAAAGGGAAAGGGTTTTTCTGATTTAAAAGTCAGATAGTAGAAAAAATGCTAATGGGGCTTTTTATATAGTGTTTGTAAACTTCTGGTTTCAACTGTATATACTAAAAAGAGGATCCCAAACAGCTCCTTTAAAATTTGTCACAATATTTTTGGGACTTGTGAACTTTTTTACTGAAAAGGCCTTGGAAAAAACTGTTTTCGTTTTTCCTTTTTTTTTTTTAAACCTTATTAAGTCACTAGGGGCATCAAAAACTTTTTTTATTTGATTTAGTTTTAATGTATAAAACTTTTTGTTTTGTTTTAAAACCTTATTTACACTATTTTTTTTCTGGGGCTGTAAGTGTTTGACGTTCCAGGGGGAAACTGTCACCCCTTCCCTGCTGCGTTAAAGGGGGAAAATTAAAAATGTGGAAAGTGCAGGCCCTGGAAAGGGCATGCACAGCGGGTAGTTATTTAAAAATTTAAACTTGCGTGTCAGTGAATCAGCAGGCGGGTGCTTCTATACTGTAGCCGCTCAATGCCCTTCCTAAAATAAACATTACACTATACAAAGTAGTGGGACACTGTGTTTGGTTGGTGGGCGTATGTATGGAAGGGAAAAGCCTCCTGAATAGAATTTCATTTCCCAAACAGATAAATTTTTCTACTGGACATGTGCACTAGTCGTCAACCCATATTGTAGCCACATAATGCCTCCCAAATGGGGCCCTTCCAGCGGGGTGGCAAAGGGGGGGCTTTCACGGCCCGTGCTGACATTCTGTTCAACGAGAATTTCCCCGTTTTTTAGGCCCTTTGGAAATGGCCCCATGTTCGGCGTATTTTATTTCCCGTTTATGTGGGGTCAGTTTCTTTCGTGGGGAAAAAAAAAAACGGGCAGAAGAAACCCTATGCCCGCTGCCCCGCGCTACTACTATGTCCTGGGCAGGCCCGGGGTGATGATTTTCATGCCCCCTAAATTTAGGCACAAATTAGGGGGGAGAGGCTTTTTTGGGTGCAAAAAAGGTGAAAAAATATTACTTTTTTTTGTTTAAAAGGGGGTGATATTTCTTTTTTACCTAACCCAGGGGAAACCCATATACTTTCCTATTAATAGGGGTTCCCGTTTTTTACCCTTTAACCCCACCCGGGGGGGCCCTAAAAATTACCCCACCCTTTAAATGGCCTTTTTTTTCCTACTTCTGTTTAGGGGGGGTTTATACCCAAAGGAGGGGTTTTTTTTTCTACCCAAATATTGGGGGGGCCCCATGTACCAAAAACTATTCTACTAAGGGGCCCCCTTTGCCTTTTTTTGGGGGGCTGTTTTATTCCTACTGCTGAGGGGGCTTATATACATACCTATGGGTGAAAAAAAATTTTACCTTTTATTTGGGGGGCCCGGTTTTACCTACTTTTCTGGGGGGGTGGGGTATACTACTTAAAACCCCTCGGGGGACCCAAATTTAACCCATTACTAGGGGGGGGGCCCTTTATACAGTTTCCTACTTTTTGGAGGGGCCTAAAACATATTTTCCCTTTTTGGGGAAACTTTATATACTACTGGGAGGGGCCCCACATAATTTCCTACATAATTTGTGGAGGGGTATTTACCTTTCTTAACCTAATTCTTAATGAGGGGGGCCCATATACCCACTAAACCCACTGGGGGGGCATTTTTATAAACCACCTACTTAAATGAGGTGTCCCAACCCACCCCACCTACCTTTTCCAACCTTTGGGGGTTTTCCCTTTTATTTATAAAATTTTTTTATCCACTACTGGGGGCCTATATTCCTATCTAAATATTGGGGGCCTATATACCTACTTAATAAGGTATATATCTACCTGCTAGGGGCTACATCCTTTTTTAACCCCACTGGGGGGCCTTTTATATCTACCCCCCACCTACTTAATTTAGGGACCAATATACCTTTTTACTTTCTGGGGGGGGCCTAAAAAACCCATCTATTTAATGTGGGGCTTTTATACCTACCTCCTGGGAGTCCTATATAACTACCTACCTACTTAATGAGGGTGCTTATAATCCTACCTACCTACTTATTTAAGGGTAGGGGTATATACTTACCTGCCTAATTGGGGTCTAGCTATTTGCCTACCTATTTTTTTTTTTGGGGGGGGTGTCTATCTGCTATATGGGGACACAAAACAAGATAAAAACTAGGTGCACAGATCAGGGCCCCATAGCTGTCCGCAGGTACTTTTACACAAGGGGGTCATTATTACTATTTAGGTTGCTATGGATGGGGAGTTCACACAGTGGTGGGGATAGGAAAAAAGGTGCTGGAAAAGTGAGGAGTCGAAAAGTTGAGGTTAGGAGAAGTTGTCATAGCTATCAGGACTGGATGGAGAAGTTAAAGGGAACATAACGACACCCATCAGAGAAGACAACATCTGTGAATCACTAGATGTCAGTTCTTAATTTGCTACTGTGTAGGATCAGGGCTGTATTCACTACCATGTAGTGGTGACCTGAAATTGTATCTGACCACTATGTACTCACTATGGGCGACATGTATGAAATTTGGCGTCAACACGCCAAATTTCATGCACCTAACGTTAGTGTAGAATGCGCCTGATTTATGAACCCACTCTACAACGCATTCTAGTGCTCAGGCGACAGTTCGGATCAGGTATACCACTTTAAAAGTTGTTTACCTGTTCCAGCTGTAATGCGCCCAGAAAAGCTGTAGCGAAGCTACAACTGTCGTTTTGCTACGGTTCTAGTGCGCCCCACCTCCCGCACTCCCCCCAAGATCATGTGCATTACAGAGTGCCGCAGGCACTCTGTAATGCGCACCAGAGTGGCGTGCAGGAGATATAAACATGTATGAACAGGGCTGAAACTTGATATCAGGCTATAAAGTTATATTTGCCCCGGGTTGTATAAATGGAAGGGGTACAAATTGTCCCCTATTGGAAAAGCAAGGCACCCCCCGGGCCATGACCCCTTTAATTTAGGAGTTTCCCCCAATTTCCAAATTTTTTGGGTTTTTTCTTGGTTTTTTTATAGTGTTTTTATTTTAAAAAAGGGGGAAAGGGGAATGACCAAGGGAAAAATTTGGGAGGTGGAAATTATAAAATTTTAAGGGATCTGTGCCAGGGCTCGTTTTATTCATTAAATTTTTTTTATTTTTTTTAAAGGCCCATGATTCCAGGGCGCGTACAAATTTGAGGGGGGGACATAAAATAACATAATCAAAAATTTCCCTTTTAATGACAAAAGACAATTTGGCCCTACAAAAGGGGAGAGGACCCTACCCCCGAGGGGGTTACAACCCACAAGGAGGGGGAAAAGAACCGGGGGTGAGGGGCAATATTTTTTGGAGGAAGAGTTTTCAGCAAGGTTAGTGTAAATTTAGGCCAAACCTGAAGAAATGGGGTTTTCAGATTGCCCTTTTTAAAACTGTTTAAATGAAGGATTTCTGAGGTGTTTTTGGGGAGGAGGGCCAAAGTTGGGTGGGGAAAACACGGGAAGGTCCTTGGGGACGGTTTTTGTGCGGAGCCCGATAAGGGAGAGCAGAGGAAAGGCCGTGAGGACGGAGATTGCGGAGGGGGGGGAAAATTTGAAATGGAAGGGGAGAGATTTAAGGAGGGAGAGGTCAGGAAGAGCCATGTAGGTTTGCGCTTTATAAACCTTTAAAGAATCGCTTGGGAATGGAAAGCCAGTGAAAGGGATTGGCAGAGGGAAGGCAGAGGAGTACCAGGAAAAGAGGGGATAAAACGGGCAACAAACTAAGATAGTTTTTGGGGGGGGAGCGAGGGGGCTAGCTGGAGGCCCAGAGAAGGATTTGCAGTATCAGGCGGGAGATGGAAAAAGGGGATGGACCAGCTTTTTGTAGTGTCCCAAATTTAAGAAAAAAAGCGGAAACGAAAAGATGTTTTTTTATGTGGAGCGGCACAAAGGGGGAGGGGGTTGGATTTTGTGGTTTGGGAAAAAATAGTGGGGGGTCTCGGATTAAAACCCCCAAAGGGAAACGGAAAATTGCAGAACAGGGGAGAGTGTGGGGGCCCTTGACCCGAGATAAGAGGGTCAGGGGGAGGGGGAAGATTTGGAAATGGAAAGATAGAGTTTTTTTTCTCCCCATTTAAATTTTAGGAACGTGATGAAAAGAAGGAGGGGGAAATAAAAGGACAGAAAATCAGGGATCCGGGGGAAATAGGGAAGTGACACCGGGTTTCGCAGAAATACAGGTTTAAAGAAACACCGGGGGGCGAAGCCGGGCCGAGGCCAAGAGTGTAAAAAGAAAGGGGTAAAAGACCCAGGGCTGAACCCCCCGAAGACCCCCCAACAGAGGCCGGGGGGGAGGAGGTGGAACGGGGGGAATGAACGACCTTTAAAGTCCGATCAGTGAGGTTTCGAAAGGGATCCAGGGAAAAAGCCAAGCCGGGGGAGCCGAGAAGGAGAAAGGGTTTTTAGCAGGTGGGAAAGGTGACAAAGTCAAAGGCAAAAGGAAAGGGCTAAGAGGAGGGGCACAAGAAATATTGGGAAAGAGGGCTTTAACATTGCTTTTGGGCATTTGTGACTTTTGGGTTGGGGGGGTTTAAAAGGGAGAGTGGTGGGGTGTCGGAAACCCCAAATTTTAGTGGGGCAAGAAGAGATTGAAAAGGGGGGAGGGAGGACAGCTGAAGATAGACGTCTCTTTAAGGAGTTTGGGAAACAAAAGGGGGCAGTGGGGCTTGGGGGGAAAAAGTTGGGACAAAGAGAAACCCGGGCCCAAGGGGTTTTTTTTTTTTAAGGATTAAGGGTAGTTTGCATTTTTAAAAAACCAAAGGGAAAGGGGTGCCCCCTGTTTGTGAAAATGTTTGAAAATGGGGGAAGGGTAGGATGAAGAAAGCCCCTGAGGTCTGGTGGGTGGGATGGCAAATGGATCAAGACTACAGGTAAGAAAGGGTTGGAATTTTGGGGAAACCCTAAAAGAGAAGCTTGTCCCTGAATGACCGTGGGGAAACAATTTTAAGGGGAAACATTTTGGGGAAGGGTAGAGGAGGGTCGGGGGGAACCTGCGGGGTGAAAACTTTTTTTTTTTTTTCCCCCAGGGGGTTGATTTTTGAAGGGAATGAATGGGCCAAATTTTTTTCCCGCTGAAAGGGGGGAAAGGGGGGGGGAGGTTTCGGGGACGGAGAAAGAGTTGAAGGGTTTTTAATAATTTTTTTTTTCTGGGGTTTTGGGACGGGAGGATTTTGAGAGTGGTGAAAATTTGTCCTGTTTGGCCCAGGGGAATGGGGATTTTTAAAATTTTGCAGGTGAAATTTTTTGAAAAAAAGGCAAAATCATCAGTGGATGAGTTTTTCTTTCAGCAGCTCTGGAAACCCCCCCAGTTGTTAGTGAGTCTGTGTGCCCGGGGTTTCCCGTTGGGTTTTTTCGAGGTTTTGTTTTGCTGTGAGAGGGGCGACTGAGTCTAGGGGGGTGGTTAATTTTGGGGGGTTTTAGAAAGTGGTTGGGTGCGTCTTCATTAAAAGAGAGATGGAGAAAAAGGTCAAGAAGTCCCGCGAAGTAGACGTTTTTAAAGGGTTTTTAGGTTCCTGGGGGGGTCGTACGGGTATGAAAAACCCGGGGGAGCCAAGGGGGGGGTTTGGGGATGGGGGAGAAGGGGAGCAGGGGGTCGATATGGGGGGGGGGGGAGTTTCGAGAGGTCAATAGGGGGCAAGGGGGGTGAAAAATAGGGCCAGTGTTTGTCCATCTTTGTGATGGGGCCCTGAAAGGGCCACTGAGAGGTCAAAGGGGAACCCGGTGAAAGGATTTTGTTGGAAGCAAATTGGGGGGGGGTCGAATTTGGGTGGTTTAAGCCCCCCATGATGATTAAGGGGATTCCCGGGGGAAAAAAAGTGGAAAGCCAGGAAAAAAAAGTGGTCCCAAAAAGGCAATGGGCAGGGAGGGGCCCCGCGTGGTTAAAAACAACAGCCACTTGGGGGTCGGGGGGGCTTTGATGCGGACAAGTGCACCTCAAAAGGAGATTTTAGGGAAGGGGAAAGGTGGAGCCCCGGGAAAAAAGGACAGGGGTCAGACAGGGGAGGGCCCCACACCTCCCCCTGCTTGTTACCAGGGTGAGAAGTGTGGGGAATTGGGGGAAAGGGCCCTAAAAAAGAGTGCGGGGGGGGGAACGGTGTCAGAGGCGGTTTAAACCAGGTTTTTTTTCAACCAAGGGAAGGGGGAATTGGCCCTGAAAAAACCAAATTTATGTATTATAAGGTTTATTAAAATAAAAACCCGGGATTCCAAATCTCCAAGGAAGGGGAAAAGGGGAAACAGGGTCAAAAGGGGGTGAAACAGGTTTTTTGGATTAGTGGGGAAATTTTTTTTGGGAAAAAGTCTTGGGGGGCCCTGGTTTGGGGGGTATTTCCCCAAAGCAAGAAGGACACAGTGAAGGGGGGGCAGTGGGAAATAGGATAACTGTAGTTTTTCGAGGGTTTTTTTTGGTCGGGGGCAATTTAAACCCTGGGAAAAGGTTGGGGGGGCCGCAGACTGTTGGGTAAATGCAGGGGGGAATGTAGATTCAATTGGGCCCGGGGAGGGAAAATTTTGGGGGTAAGCCCAATAAATGGGGGGGAGGTGGAGGGTTGCATAATGAGGGAAAAAAAAAAGCCCTAGGTTTTAGTCCCATCTGGCCCTTTCCTACAAAAAAATTTAAAAAAAGAAAAAATTTTACCAGCCTGCTGACAAACTAGTATAAATACCCAGTAGATAGATCTTTGGGCAAGCATACAAGTAAGGAGGCCTGCACTTTCAAATTGTAGATACTTATCCCAAAGCAGTAGGAAGGAAAAGGGCGTTCCAAGAGGGCCCCTCATCACTTTCAGCCCTAGAAATTTTTAAAAAATTTAAAAATTTTGGTTTTAAACACACAATATCTTTTAAAACAAAACAATAATAAAAATAATAAAAATTTTTTTTATAAAAGCCAACAAATTCGCAGCACTTTTAAAAAGGAGATATAAATTAAAAGGGCAAAAGACAAACATTTTAAAACCAGTGAAAAACTACTTATAATGAGAACAAAAAGGGGGGGACATGTTGGGAAAGGGTTTTTTTTTGCCGTTTTTTGGCGTAAAACCCGCGCCTCACCGGCCCGAATCCGCTTCAGGGCGCAGGGAAAGCAGTGTTAGGGCCCCAGCGTTCGCCCCTTTCAGCTGTCCCCCCATGAAGGGCCCGGGGAAAAGGGCGGGGTGTAGGCGGGTTTTGGGGCGGGACGCGGTGTGCTCAAACTCCGGGGGCATGGGACGATTTTGCGAAACGGCAAAGCGAGGCCCCAGGCAAACGCCTTACAGCCGTACAGGGAGACTCGGTTTTTTTTTTGGGGGCTAAAGCCCGCGGGGGCGAAATGAAGCAGTATCGGGGAAAATGCGAGGAAACAATTAGAAATCGCACAGAAACTCGGGGCTCCCCCTCCCCCTTAAACAGGAGTAGATTCCCGGGAAAAAAACGCCCTTTTTTAAAAGGGGAAAAAAAGTGTTTAAAAAAGAGCTGAACCTCAAAATAAAAAAATTTAAAAAAAAATCACTTTTCCAAAAAAACTAGAAAAGGCGCAATATCCAAAAAAATTTTGGGTATTTGGGAAATTTTCCGGGAAAAACATAAATTTAAATTTTAAAAGGGTATTCCATTGGTCCCGGCCCTAAAACCCCAATTTAGAATAGGGGCACATTTAAAAATTAAAAACCTTTTGGGGAACGTTTTGGGGACCCCAAACCAAATCCCAAAGGCGGAAAAGGTTTTAAAATACAGTAAAAATGCGAAAAGACGAAAGGTTAATTAGCGGGGGGTTTGGGTATTTGGGGCCCAAATTTGAAAGGAGCCGACCAAAAACCCATTATAGGGCCCATGGAGAATTTTTAACCAATCAAAAAACCAAAGGCGGGGCATTTTAAATACAGAAAAAGGAAAAAAAACTGATTCTTAATGCGGCGGGGGGTTTGGGTACCCAGCCAAACAAAGCGCGAAACTACTCTCCCATTGTTTTTCCCAAAGAGAAGGCCGCAATGCAATCTCGGCGCTCAAACGGGGAAAGGGAGTTAAAAAAAAAAAATAATTTTTACTTAAGGGTTTTAAAAACATTTTCAATAAACGCCTGAAAACCTTCTGTCAAAAATTTAAAACAATTAAATCCAACAACGCGTTATTGGTCCCCGAGAACCCGGCCCCAAAATAAGGAATTTCAATGAGAAAATTGCCCGCGGGAAAAAACAGTAATTTAAAATTTTTGAAAAGGCCCTTTTTTCATTTGGCGGAAAAGGGGCCAGCCCCCCCCAGAAAGGACGACATTGGCCCATTATATCCTAGGAAAATATAGACCCCCTCAAAAATCCAAAGGGGGACAGTTTTTAAAATACAGTTTAAAAATACAGAAAATAGCTGGGTTGGGGGGGCTGCGGGCTTTTGGGTACCCAAAACCCCAAACCCAAACGCGAGCCCACTTCTCCCTTGTAGTCTTTGGAAAAGATTTGGGCCCAAATTTAAATCTCGCCGGGTCAGCGCCCCGTGCGGCAAGAAAATAAATAAAAAAAAAAATCATTTTTAAATTTAAATGTAAAACAATTCCCATAAAAGCTAAAACCTTCTGTAAAAAAAAAAATATTTAAAACCCCGAAAAACGCTTTGTCGCCGAGACCGGCGCTCATAGGGAATTGCAATAGAGAAAACGCGGGAAATCAATAATTCAATTTGTTTAAGCTTTCTGATTGGTGGGCATAAACCGCCAATCAGATTAGGAGCGACAGGGGCCCCATTTAACCTAGGGAAAAAAAATTTGACCAATCATATTCCCAAAGGGCGGGGCAGTTCAAAATACAGAAAAAAAGGCAGAAACGAGCTGATTGCTTGAGCTATTTTTCCCCCAAATTTCAGGGGGAAAAAGAAATTCCAAGCGAGCTCTGTGATTTAATTAAAAGGGGCCCCGTTATTTGGACCAATGGGAGAGTAGCGCGCTTAGGGGTTTCTAATGCAATCTGAAAAAAAAAATGTAAAAGGGCCGAAATAAAATGTAAGACTACAGAAGTTGTCCCAGTTATTTTAAAAAGAATAAAAAGGGGGGTAACAAAAAAATATTAATTCAAAAAAAATCATGTTTTTTTCTTTATTTTCTTATCCAAGGATCAACGTATGGGTGAAAGAAAAAGAAATAACGATTTTATTATTTAATTTTTTTTTTTTTCTTCCCCCCCATTTAAAATTCTTTTAAATACACATGGGACAACTTCGTAGCTTAAAATTTTTGTTTTTCGCCATGACATTTTATTTCAGTTTTGCATTTAGAAAACCTATAGGGGGTCGCTTCTCTCCCATTGGGCCAAATAACGGGGCTTTTAACTTAGCCAATCAAAAGGGCCCCTCGGAATTTTTTTCCCCCCAAAAACTCTGAGAAAAGTAGCTCGCGCTCTGATTTCTAAAACTGGGGGGCCCCCGCTAGCTCAACCAATCACTCGTTTTTCTTTTTTTTCTTATTTTGAACGTCCCCCCTTTTAAAAAGATTGGGAAATTTTTTTTCCCCAGGTTTATAATGGGTCCCCTTCGCTCCTTTTCTGATTGGGGCAATTCTCCCCCCATAGGGTATAATGGGCCCCTGTCGCTCCCATTCTGATTGGGCGGGGATAAAAACCCCCCTCAAAGGCTTAAACAATTTTTGAATTACTGTATTTTCCCCGGGGATTCCTCTCTATTTCAATTCCCTAGACGCCCGTTCGGCACAAACGCTTGTTCGGGGGTTTTTAAATGATTTATTTTTTTGAGAAAAATTTTTTGCTCTTTTTGATAAAGTTTTCCACTTTAAACAAAAATTTTTTTTTTTTTTAATACTTCGCCCCACGGGGCTGACGCCAAATTTTTGGGGCGCCCCTCTCTCCATAGACACAATGGGGGAAGAAGCTCGCCTCTGATTGGCTTGGGGTAGTTAAGCCCCCGCACTCACAAACACTCTTTTCTGTATTTTTACTTATTTTTGAACTGTCCACCTGGGTTTTTGATTGGGGCAAAAATTCTCCATAGGCATAATGGGTCTTTGCCCCCCTATTCTGATTGGTCAATAGTTCTCCATAGGTTTTAATGGGGCAGTCGCCCATTCTATGGGTGGGTTTATGCCCATAATGGAAGAGCAAACAATTTGAATTTCTGTATTTCCCGGCAATTTTTCTCTATTTGGCAATTCCCCTTTTGTAGCGCCAGTCCGGCGCAAACGGGTTTTTTTAGGGATTTATTTAAAGTTGTTATAGAATTTTCAGCTCTTTTCAGAGAATATTTTACACTTAAAAAAAAAGGATTTTTTTTAGTCCACCCATCCGCACGGGGCTGGAGAAACCCAGATTGCATGCCCAATTTACATAACTACATGGAGAAATTGGCCTCGATTTGGGTGGATGCCCCAACCCCCGCAACTCAAACCCAACGCTCTTTCTGCATTTTTTACTGTATTTTGAAATGTCCCACCTTTGAAATTTTATTGGTCAATAATTCCCATAGATTTTAATGGGGCTTTGTCGCTCCTTTCTGATTGGCTAGTAGCCAACCCCCCCGCAGCTCAACCCAAACAGCCTTTTTTGCATTTTTACTGTATTTTTAAAATGTCCCCCCCTTTTATTTGATTTGGGCAATATTTTTCCATAGTTTTTTGGTTTAATGTCGCTCCTATTTTGATTTCCGGTTTTTGCCACCAAAGAAATACTTTCGAATTTTTGAAATTACTGTATTTCCCCAAAATTTTCCAATATCTAATTCTTGAATTAGGATTTGGAAAGTGTTTTGTTTTATGTATTTTTTATTTTTAAGGTTTTTCCCTCTTTTCTGAAAAATGTTTAACGCCTTATAAAGGGGATTTTTGATTTTATACTCCCCACCGACTGTGGAAGATTTCTCGGTTTTTTTTCCGCCTGTTCGCATCGGGGAAAAGATT
>JAODAL010013948.1:0-89257 GCA_025379985.1 Phyllomedusa bahiana
AAAGGGGCACAGGGCACATCGATTCGGCCCTGTGCCAGGAGGGGGCAGAGCTAAAATAGGAACAGCCCCAGGTGAGAACCAATCATGGTGCTGTCCCTTTAAATTTTCCTGTATGCCCGCGGGGCCCCTAGGGGGAGCGGCCCCCCCCCCCCGGAACCAGCGGGCGCGCCCCGGGACGGACACAGGAGCGTGGCGAGGAAAGTCAATCGGGCACGCCGGGTTCCGCACCCCCGAGCGTCGGGCTCGGCACCGGCCGCGCAGAAACGCGCGGGAGTTGGGGTGTGCCCGCGCCCCGACAGGGGGGCAGGGACACCCGTAAAAATTGTTCACCGACAAAATGTCCACCACCTTATAAGGGAGCTGATTCTAAGTGCGGGGGAGTGTCCCAGTTGTGGCCGCAAACCCGCCCCTCGGTATTGTGTTGATGTGGTAGAGGACGTCCAAACCTGTTTTCCTGAAACCCCAAATTTTTTCCAGGCCACTGTCCCTCCCAAAACTCTCTCACCCCCCACAACCCCCCGTCACTTCTCATCCCGATGAGCATCTGATTTTTGTCCCTTCCACCCCAAAAGCCACCCCCCCTACACCCTAAATTTCCTTGTTACTACTTCGCTCCCCCCTCGAAGTGAGTCACCTAGTACTCTGCCGTGCCATCTTGAACCCTCATCCCCTGTACTTACTCGGAAGGCGTATTGTCCCAAAGGATCAGTGCCCCCTTTTTTCCCATTCATTTAATGGATAGTCTCTTTAAATAGTCCTGTTTCCGTGATCGGATGAGAATTAAGGGAAAAGCGGTTGAATCAGATGAACCGCTTTGGCCCACCTTCGGAGTTCGGGGAAAAAGGAATCTCCTCCCCTACCCCAAGCCCGGTTTCCCCATAAACCCTGGGCCCCCTGCATCACTAGAGACCCTTTGTCAATGAAAGATAGACCCCAGCCCTGGGATCCCAGGTTAAAAAGCCTCATCTGTCCAATCAAAAAACTACTTCACCCGGCCCCGGTAAAATGAAAACCCTCCGTGTTGAGGCATGTGAATGCACCAAAAACCCAAACTACGAATAGGGGGGGCCTCCCCGAGAATAGCCCTAGCCGGGGGGAATCCATTCGCAGACAGTGACCGCATCATAGAGAGCCAGGCCTTTACTCCCCACCGAAATTCCCCACCAAGGCCCCAGGAAATCTCCCTTCAACTTATTATTCAAGCTGTGGTCGTATAGGGTTTTGCAACGGCATAATAAATGTTTTTCCCCCCAACTGGCTTCTACGTTTGTAGAACCCGCCTGGCACAACAAAAAAACGAAAAAAAAAAAAAAAGTCGGGCCCTTTACCACCCTAAGTGCGGGGCCCTCTATGGTTTTCTGTCACAGCCCTGTGTCAAACTTTGGTTCAGGCCATATTAGAACATCCCAATATCATCATTTGGGGAAACCCGTCTTGTCACATGACCCAACCACAGTGGGGCTCTGGCAAAACCCATTCAAACCCCCCTTCACGCCCCAACCCCTCCACCCAATTAATTAACCGTATCCAGAGTTCCAAAAGAGTTTTTCCCAGCTCCCCAGGTTACCCCCAAGCCTACACAGCTAAAAAAGCTCAAATATCCATCCCCAGAAACAACCCTTGCAGAGCATGCTCTTGGAGGTTTTTGATCCAAGCTCCAGTCGCAGATCAAGGGAAAATTTAACCACAGAGCCAACACAGAAATAATGCTGGAGGATAAAGCGACCCTTTCCCCTTCCACCAACCTCCCGTTGGGGCTGAAAAAATATAAAGCAAAAGAAAAAAAGGAACCAAGTTGTATCCTTTACTCCACCCCAAGTAAACCCAATTTGTCCCAACTCCCCGCCCCGGGATAAACACCCAAATGCCATTTTACGGGGAGGTCAAACAAGACAACAAAATACTCCGCTCAGGGGAAAACTTGAGTCCATTGCCAGCATTAAGGGGGGGAGGTTTTTGGGGCCGTAATCAAACTTATCTGACGATAAAAGAAAAAAAGGCCTGAGGACTACCACTCTGGTGATGAATTCTGTTCGCAAATTGAGAAATGGGCCGTGCCCCGCCTGTCTGAAAGTTCATAAAGTATCTCTGTTTCCCACACAGGATGACGGGGAGTCTTTGAAATTTTTTATACAAGGATACTTCCCCCTTTTTTGCGATAAAGGTTTTGTCCCAGAGTTAAGATTCAACGACCCTATGTAAATCTTTTGTTAACCCCAAAAGGAAGATATTAAGAAGAAAGGGGGAAGGACACCCCAAGTTTTTGGATATGGTCCTAGGAAATTTTCTTTTTTCCCAAAACCCCTGGAAAAAAGAAGAACCGCCAAGCAGGATCAAGAAACCACCAAGCAACGTCCTCCAGATGAAGAGATGTTACCCCTTCATGGTTTCAACCCCCCCTCACCGGGGTGTCCCTTTGTCCTACCCCCCACAAGTATATGTCCTCCGTCTTCTGGGGGCCCCATCCTTCCCTTCTGCATTTTTCCCTTTTGCGGGGAAAAGGGCAATACACCCGGGCCCCGGGGAAATTTGGCAGGGCCCCCCGTTAGCCAAAAAAAACATGGGGTACCCCCCCGCAGGGCCGCTCCACGTGTTTCAATTTGGGGAAAAGGAGGGAAAGAGAAACTGCAATCCAGAAGTTACCAGAACCAAGGCCCATAAAACCCTCCTCGGGGGCCCACCAGAATATGCCACAAATCCCCAAACCAGTCCCCCTCCACGTGAAATTTAAATATCGCCCTAGGTAATGGCAAGCCCGTGTCCCACCTCCCACTAAAATTCTCCCCTTCACTAACACAATGGGGGGACCTGTCTCTACGTTAAAGTTGCTGGGGCGAAAACCCCTTACCTTTTTCTAGTTGACACGGGGCAGCCAGGTATTTACAGGGAAAAAAGCCCTTTCCCTTCAAGATCTCTTCTTTGTACAGTCTCCTGTGTTGGAGTTGAGGGGAACCCTTCATCATAAAAAACTTCCCTTTCCCAATCCCTCTAGGCCCACCCCCGGATGTTGTAGTAGATCATAGTCCACCAACCTGTCCATTTAAATTTATGGGGGGGGTCTTTACGAAACTCAAAGTCTTTCGTTATGATGAAGATGGAATGCATCGGGGACCTCCTTCCCCCTTTTTAAAATGAAGAATCCTTTTACTCACTGTCTCCCCCTAATTTTGATTTTCATTGGGGACATAGCAGTTATCCTGATATTATGCAAACCAGCTACCAGACCTGTGTGGAAAAGGACCCAAAATTTGGCACATCCCAGTACCTCCAGTGAAGGTTTTCTCAACCAGAGGCTACATCCCTCGTGTTACCACGTACCGTCAGCCTCCCAAAGAGGCCCCCCAAAAAGGGACCAGACTTCCCACTCCCACGGGGGGCCCCTTATACCTTGTTTTCCGCCTGCAAAACACACCACTTTTTCCTGTGGGGAAGAAACCCCCCGGTAAAACCAGAGAAATTCAGAATGTTCGGGTCTTGAGCGTCAATAAGCCACCATTTAGAACCCCGATTGTCCCAAACCCCCCACACTTTTACTCGCATAACCATTCTGTACCCATTTTACAGGGGGGAAACCTGCAAATCCCTTTTTTTTAGCGTTCCTCTCCATGGGGACTGTAATACTTTTTGCTTTAACATACAGGGGCCAACAATACCCGGGACGTATGACTGGGGGCCAAAACTCTCCCAACCACTTTTCTCAAGCCCTCAACCCTGTCTGTCCAGGGAGGGCTGCCATCCAGATTTTACCCCCCCAAATTGGATGACCTTTTCTGTGTGTGAAGGCGTAAGCTTGCAATACTATTCTTGTCTTTATACAACATTTGCCTCAATAACCAAAAGTTTCAAGAGAAACCCCAAATTTTGCGCTATCAAGTCATTTTTTTCCCCCACTGCTTTTCTCAAGGTTGCAAGCACCTCACAGAAGCCCGAAAATTTGCTATCGAGCATCCCCCACCTGTGGAAAAAAAACATTACAAGTTTTTCCTTGGAAAGGTGACTTACGTAGAAAAGGGATCCCTAACCTTCAGTCCCCAGGAAACCCTTTGTATGAAGCCCTAAAGAATCCATTCGGGTATAAAGGGGCCCAAACCTTTCTCTTGAGGTGGATGATGGAGTTGACCATCGTAAAAAGTCGTTGTCATGCCCCAGCGCTGGCTTTCCCCGACTATCCCCAACCTTTACTTTTTTTTGTTCTAAAATTGTGGGGGAAAGTTTTGGGAAAGCCCGGGCCCCAAACCCACGGAGGACGTGACCCTCTTGGCTACTACTCCATAGACCTAGCCCAGTGGCACAGAGGGACCATATGTTGGGGGGGTTTCTTGCAGCTCAACCCCTTTTGGATAAGACTTCTGTTTATTTTGCCCCCCCCCATTTTACCTCCAGGCCCTCATGATTTGAAACCCATATTAGACCTAAGTCAGCAAAAACATTTATCCAACACAACGCCAAATGCGTCTCCAATGCTCCCTTCTATTCCTTCCAACGTTATGTTACAAAGATGCAGCGTTCTAAACCCTGCCAACCGCTTCCTCTTCAAGGGGGAATAAAAGGACCCCCGGAGGGATGACTTCCCAATCCCCCACTCCCCCGTGATGATGGCACAGATCCTTATTCTGATTGCCTTGAAGTCAGCAGCAAAGGTTTCAATCCCCCCAAATGTTTTTGAAACACCAATTGATAAGCGATATGTGCTATTCACTGATGGATCTAGATTTGCTGATGAACAAGGGAATTTCATAGGATATGCTGTGATCCGCCACAACTTTGTTTCTGCGGGGCACTCCCCCCCACCGTACAGCACAAAAAGCTGAGCTCGAAGCCCTGACGGTGGCATGCAGACATTTAAAGGAGAAAAACCCCAATATTTAACTGACTCAAGATTGCTTTTTGGCATTGCACATTTTTTTGCCAATTTGGGCAGCCAAGGGTATAGACGGCCAGTGGATTCCAATAAGAATGCAAAGGTAGTACAGAAGCTCCTGGGGGGCATTAACCCCCCCCCAACAAGTAGCAATATTAAAAAAGACAGGGTAAGCGGGCTCGAGGAGGCAAAGGAACCATCGGGCTTCCAAAACAGCAAAGTGGGCTGCACTACAACGGAGAGAGGAAGCGGTGTGTTTGTAATGACAAGGCTCAATCCAAATGCAGGGACCTGTGAAGCCCCGGAAATGCAGAATGGAACGGGCGGGATAAAAACCTTTCAACATTTTTAAGAGGGATGACCCCGGGGGAAAAAAAGAAGGAATGGGAGCAAGAAGGAGCTCAACGAACGGATAGCACCCCAGGGGACTAGGGAGTTTGGGGACTAGGGCTGTTACCCCCCCTGCTCTACCCAAACAGGGGCCCAAGGGGGTGCAGGGGATTACTATAGGGGAAAAAACCAAAGACAGGTGCTGTGAAAAAACTTTTTGGGCCCCAGGGTCTCACTAGGCAGCTAATACCCCAAGGCTGCGGTTTTGCATCACCTGCAACCAGGCTGGACTGAGTCAGTGCCAAAAAAAGCATTTACCAAACCCCCAAAACCCTTTCCAAAGGGTTCAAATTGACCCCACCCCTTACCCCCAAAAGCGGAGCTATCTTTTGCCCTTGGTAGTTGGATTGTTCTCCAGATGGCCAGAAGCATACCCAACTTCTAACAGACAGCAAAAACTACCCAAGAAACTTTAACAGAGGGGGTGTGTCGTTTTTTGGAGTCCCGGAAGTGGTGGGATTTACCGGGGGGAGATTCCCAACAGAAATAACCCAAAACTTTGTGGGAAAATGGGGGGGGCGGACCTAGGCGCACACTCCCTATCATCCCAGAGTAGTGGGGGAAGGTTGGGGAGACTGAACTTCACCTTGAAAAATAAAATCCTTAAAGCATCAGAGGGGGGCCTTGCCCTGGCCAGGATTTTACCAAAAAGCGTGTACTCCGAAGAAAAAACCCAAAACAACCCCTGGCTTTCTCCCATGAAAAATCTTTGGGGGACCCCCGGGGGGGCGGGTCCATCCCCAACAGTTAAGTTTGGGAAATGAATATCTTGTGAATTTGTGATCTCTCTGTGTAAGAATTTTGGGAAATAACACACGCTTTAGTCTTTTTTTCCATTCCAGATCCAAACTCTGATCCCGGTTGCACCATTCAAACCGGGACTCGTACGGTGAAGAAACACGTGAGAGAATCTTGGAGCCCCAGATTTGATGGCCCATTCCAAGTCCTTTTGACCCCCTACAGCGGGGGAAAGTTTAAAGGGAAGAGTACATGGTCCATGCCGCATTGCAAAAAAGGGCTCTCCTTGTGCCGAATATCCTTTTTGTTTTCCCCTGACAGTTACAGAATCCTCAAATAGCGTCACCCCGGATAAGGGGTAAACCCCTTTTGGTATAAAATTTTCAAAATCCCAAGTAGCCACAAAACATTTTATTTTGTGTTTGTCGTTTTTTATCTGTTGGGCTTCACAGATGGGAGGGCCCACCAGTTGAAGGGAGGGCAACAATAATCTGGTGATGGTGAAGGGTGGGGTAAAGCTTGCAGCTCTTGGACAGCCGCAGGAGGAACAAGGGGATGTGGGGATACAGACCTACCCGGGATGAACAGAAAAGATTTCCCAAACAAAGATCCTTCTCCTAGAATGTCTTACGGCTAAAAAGGGGAAAAATTGTGGTTTTAAAAGGAGCTTGCAATCCCTTGGTTCTCATATCGAGTCACCCCAACCGTAGAGCAGGGAAAAAATTTATGGGGCATATACTTTTGGGAAAGTTATGGTTGTTCCCCTTTGGTAATTTAAGTAAGATTGGTGGGTTTTCCAAGGGGGCGCGGCTCCCGAATAATCAAAAACCTCGGGCCCAACCCTTTGGTCCCCAAAACCCAAAAATTAAAAAGATGGTGGCCATGGCAAATCCACTTTAAGGACACCCTGGCAAGGAAACAGGGTATAATGAAATGAATGCTGGGGGGGAATGGCTAAAGTTTTACGCCCAAAAACCAAAAAAAAACTAATTTGTTTGTATGTGCTAGTGCCAAGCCCCCTCGTTACAGTACCCCCAACTATCCCCGTCAAAGCAGAAGAGTGTTTTTTGGTTTTTTTTCTAACACCTCTACAAACCACAGTGCCTGGGAAGATTTGGGAAAATTTAAATACCCCTAGTTTCCCAAGACCCCAAACCAGGGGAAGGGACCACAATCTTCCAGGGAAAACACTTGTTACGGGGCCCCCCGGGTAATGATTTATAGGTAAAATTTTGTGAAGGTTTTTGTGCCAATTTTAGTTCACTGGTGATCCAAATTTTAAAACAGGTCCCCGTTTAGCAAATTATTGGATTTGGGGTGATGGTCCTAAAGGGGCAGGTTGGAGTAACTGGAGGGTCAATGTACATCACCAAATTTTAAACATGCCTTTCCAAACTGTCCAATCCAGAGGACCTTGGTACTTGGAAAGTAATCACATAGCAGATACAAAGGGAGGCCCCAGCTGGGAGTTTTGACCCCCCCATTACATAGATTTTCCATAGGTGTCCCCAAGGGGGGGCCCCATGAAATTTTAAAGGGGGTGACCCCAAATGAACAGGGGTTCCTCTTTTTTAGCCCCTGTGGTCATTAATGAAAATGTTACTGGATTAATTACCCTTTTTACAACCAACAGAGGTTTTTAAAATTACTTAGGGATGCTCTCCAGGGTCTAGCCTTTTAACTTGGTCCCACCTGTCCCTGAGTTCCCGAAAAGAAAGGCCTTTTGGGCTGATTTTTTGCAGAAAAAAAAGGGGGTGTTTGCAAAATTTGGGGCGTTGTTGCACGTACTTCCAGACAATCGGGCCCCCTGGGGGAAAATGACGATGGCTTTACAAAATTGGATTCTGCCAAAGAGTGGAAGGAAACCTGGGGAAGGACCCATGGGAAGTTTTTTTGGTGGGGTGTCAGGGTGGCAGAAGTGGGTTTACTCAAGTAGGCCTGCCATAGTTATATTTTTTATACTGATGGCAGTGATTTCCTGTGTATTTTCCCCTTCAAAAAAAAAGATTATAACAAAAAGTATTTATAATTTAACTCCAATTTTCCTTTGGTTAACGTCAGACAACATCATTAAAGCCGAGACCCCAAAAGCCCCCCTGGAACCTAAATTTTTACCAAATTGGACCAGTGATTTAAAAAAGGGAAAGAAAAGGGGCCGTCAGGGTGGGAAAGCCCCCACAAAGGGGGGTCACTGCATAGGAGTGGTCTTCTCAAACCTGGTGAACATCCACATCCCCTTTTCCCGCCCCGGGTTTGGGAGGAACGGTGATTCAGATTAGGGGAAAAAAACAATGTAAACAAACTCAGGGCAGGTGTAATAATGTTTTTTGGGGGGGTTTTGGGGGAAACATTATTTTTTAGTGCTTTTGTAATGAGTTTGTTTGGGGCAAAAACATTTTTACAAATTAAACTTAGCGAACGCACAGATACTCCCAAAAATGGGCCCGCCGGACCCCTCCCCCCCATGTGCCAGCATGGACCTGGTGGAAACCCTGACCATTCTGGGAACCAACAATAGTGCCCCATTCCTGAAGACTGCAAGAAACAAAGGAACTTAGCCACGCCCTGAAGTAGTTTGTAAAAAAAATTGATTGAAAAAAAGGCCTCTCTTTTTGGGGCTGCTTCACCCGAGGAGGAATCTATCAGCTCGTGTCTGGGGGTCATTTCTTCATGCCCGGCAATCAGTGTTTTAATTTGGACGCAGTATACGCGGGTTACCCCCGAACCCCCAAAGAGAATAAGGGGGCAATAAAAAACTAAAATAAAAATTTTAGTACTTAAAAGGGGGCAGGAGGGGCACTAAAAAACTTAAAGGAAAAAACTGGAAAAAAGAAAGACTATTGCCATTGAAAGTAAAACCCTAAAAATTTGTTTTAAAATATTAAAAAAGTAAAAAATTAAAACGAAAAAGTTTGGGCCCCCTGAAAAGTAGTGAGGAAAATATTGTGGAGGGTGGGGAGAAACCAAACCTATTAAACAATTTTTTTTCCCCTGTATTTACCGGAAAATGCCTTCCTGTTTATCAGCAGAGGGGTGAGGAAAACCCACCCTTAAAAGTTTATTAAAAACCGGAAGAAAAGCAGCTCCGTCTTAAGAAGTTAAAATAGACAAACCAGGTCCTGATTGTATACACCTGAAAAGGGAGGGTTTCCTTTTTAATCCATTCCCGATCCAGTTGCTAGCTCTGTTCCAAATTATGGATAAATTTGTGTTTTAACAGTGGAGCCCCCCGAAGTACCATCCACACAATTTGTCTGGAAGCAGTTCTGTTCATTATCATGAAGTGCAGTTTTTTTTGTAAGTGATACTTTCATTGTGTTGTTTTATATTGGTTAATTACTTTTGGGGGGGCAAGTTTATAGGAAATCAAATACATTCTATTTGGTGAAAACACACTCCTTTATTTCTGCATGCGTTGCATAATATTGCAAAGTCCAGCAAAACACATTTCCTTAAATGGAGTTGTTTGTCGTGAATGCATCTGACTTTGGGTGTTTTTGGTTTAAATATATTTTTTGCCCATCTTTGTCTGTTTGCTGTATAAGCAATTTTGTGAGCCATTATGAGTCCATGTAATGTCTTCGCCCCTCTCATAACAGGGACATCCTGAAGGTAGTTTCTTCTAACCCATGCATTCCAAGCGCAATTTTTTTTGAATTAAACTGGTCTAGGGGAAAAAGGAAAAAGAATGGTTTATGCACACAGTAAATTTTTTCAGTTTTAGATATAATCAAGGTTATAAACATTTTGAACAAGTTTAAAAGTTACATCGATCCCCACACCCGCAACTCCAGTGTCTATGGGGGGTTAAATAATGTATACTAGCCCCCATTCTTAATATTTATGGACTTAAATAAGGGGAAGTCTCAAAGGATTGGTGCATTGCAAATGTGGTGCCAATATTCAAAAAGGGGTCAAATAGTGATCTTGGAAACTATAGGCCAGTAAGTTTAATCTCTGTTGTAAGTAAAATGTTTGAAAGTTTTCTATGCTGTACTGGAGAATCTCACTGAAAGTAAATGTATAACTCTGTTTCAGCATGGGTTTATGAAGGATCGGTCCTGTCGAACTAATCTCATCAGCTTCTATGAGGAGGCTAGTTCTAGACTGGATTGCGTGAGGCATTGGATGTTACATATCTAGATTTTTCTAAAGCATTTGATACTGTGCCACATAAAAGGTTGGTAAGTACAATGAGAATGCTTGAACTGGGGGAATATGCTTGCAAGTGGGTAAGTAACTGGCTCAGTGATAGAAGACAAAAGGTGGTGATAGTATATGCTCAGACTGGAGCCCTGTTACTTGGGGGGGACCACCGGGCTCAGTAGTGGACCCTACCCTCTTTAATATTTTCATTATGGGCCTAACACTGGGATTGCACATTAGATTATCGATCTTTGCAGACGATACTAAGCTCTGTAAAGCAATCAACACAATAGAGGACAATGTTTTATTACAAAGAGATCTCGATAAGTTGGAGGCCTTGGTAGAGAAATGGCAGATGAGGGTTTTTTTTAATAACTGTATTTTTATTTAGGAGATATTATCCGGAGTACACTCAAAAGATTTTTCATGTGATACAAAGGTAGCACGCAGGTAAGGATATGGTGAACAATGACATCGGCATTTACATAGGAGAAATCGGTTATAATAACATACTCCATAAAGATTTGTCTTATATCACTTGAGTCCAAAAATTTAAACCAGTTCCCCGGGTTCCTATGTTGACAGACCATATAAACGTAACAACATCCCAAATCTCTAGCCTATCCCTGGGCACTCTTTTATACAATGATAGGTAAGTACCCTCGTGATATTAATATAAAACACATAGAGACAAAAATAATCACCTATGAACAATAGACAACAGACAAGAACAACACAAGATACAGTAGGAGGCACACAATCAAACAATAAAAGGGGGAACCATTCAGCGTAAGAATAGTATCCGGAACTCAACATTCAGGCAATGCCAGTTGTAATGGCATATATATCCCACAAAGCCCATATCTTCATAAACCTATCCACCTGATTATTGAGGAGTGCCATTAAATATTCCATTCTGCGTACATCCTGTATCCTTTGCCAAAGATCATCCCTAGAATGGGGAAAGGAGGATTTCCAACTCCTAGCAATCAGGCATCTAGCTGCCGTAAGAATGTGCAGTACCAGTTGCATCTCAACTCTTCCCATAGGCTGTGGTGTTAAATTTAACAGAAGAATCTTCAGGTCTATGGGGATCTGTAGACCTACCACTTTACTCAGGAGGCGACACACCTCCCCCAGAAAGGCTAAATTTGTGCACAATCCGAGTACATGTGAAAGATATGTGCCTCCCTATCTCTACACCTCCAACAATGATCAGACACTGTAGGATTACATTTGTGTATCAATGATGGGTTGTGGTACCAGAAGTATCTTACACTGGTTTTCCTTATATAGCACACATATACTGTAGAGGTCTTAGACGCTCTCCTCCATATGACCTTCCACTCCGATAAAGAGATATCAGTTCACACATGCCTATCCCATTTGTCCATGTACTTATGCCTAAGGTGATTCTCAGGATCAGGGTCACATAGTGTTTGGTAAATGGCATAAATAAGTCCATTAGTAGACATGCCTGCTTTACATAGTCGTTCAAAATTGGTTGGGGACGATACACTATCAATGTGGAGCACCTGGCGCACAAAATGGCCAATTTGAATCAGTAGTACACCGTGTCCAACAAACCAAATGAGGATTTAATGGCCTCGAAAGGCAGTAGTTTTCTCGTCTGAAAATCTACTATATCCGCCATGTAAAAAGATGTTTGTCAAACCATGGCTTAAAGCTAGCAGTTGACAAGCTATCTGGGAGAAGAGGATGGAAAAGAAAAGAAGTCATGGGCGAGGCGTCAGAGCTTCAAGAGAAGTACTTAGAACACGTCCGCCAAATGTTTCTCAAGAGCCATAGGATCTAGATTCTGCCTCTCTAGATGCACTTCAGAGGTATTCTATAACAGTGAGTTGGGGTGTATAGGGGCCAACCATAATTTTTCATTTTCCACCCATATTGTATAAGCAATATTGGGCTGCCCAGAAGTATTTTATTATATCTGGAACTGACAGATGAGGTTTAATACAAATAAATGAAAGGTTATGCACACGGGGAGGAAAAATCCATTTAATAACGTGTTAAACAGAAAAAAGCTGGGAAAAAAGTAAGATGGAGAAGGACTTGGGAATCCTGGTGGACAGTAAACTTAATTGTAGCAGCCAGTGTCAGGCAGCAGCTGCAAAGTCAAAGAGAATTATGGGGTGTATTAACAGGGACATAGATGCACATGATGAGAACATTATTCTCTCATTATACAAGTCACTGGTCATTATTGTGTACAGTTTTGGGCACCAGTTCACAGGAAAGACGCTGTAGAGTTTGAACAGGTTCAAATGCGGGCAACAAAAATAATTAAAGGACTGTCACAAAACAAGAGGAAGATTACTCGCCACTAGGACCCAATATTCAGCAATTCACGAATGTTCAGTGCCAAACGCTTACTCACCAGCAAAGCGAGATGACGTTAAACAAACAAGGAACAGTTCAGAAGTGGAAGTGGAGTGATGGCATGTACAATCTTTAACCATACATAAAACATCCAATTTTATTTCAGAGTCATCTTAAAAATAATAGTCTATAGCTGGCAAACACCATATCCAAAGTTAAAATTCCACCATACGCTTACGCATTTCGAGTCAGATGACTCTTACTCATAGCATACATAGACACGTTTGGTGAGAAATTTAAGAATGAAGGTGGACTAATCACAGGCTTACACTAATTAGATGAACACCTGTGAAGCTGATGTTCGGAAGAAAAGCATGTAGAATCCATAAATAAAAAACAATGATTTTATATTAATGTATTACATACCACAAACATGGAATAGGCATTAACAGATATAGAGAAGGTAAGTCTTATAATTTGTGGAAAATGAGAACTAAGCTGGAGGATTCATTATGCCTCCCTAATAAGAAGAACCTTCTGCCAATCTCTACCCCTACTGTTTTTTTTAAGCCTCTCAATCACATAACATGGAAAAGACTCGACATTAGGTGAATGAATGTCCACCAAATTTTTGGCAACACCAGTGACATTACGATTATCCTTTTGGATAGAGTATAAGTGTTCAGAAATCCTTGATTTCAACTTAGGAATAGTGCGCCCTACATATAGAAGATTGCAAGCCTGGCACATTACAACATAAACTACATGAGTAGAATTGCAGTTTATGAAACTGTTAATTTTCTATCTAAATAAATCCATAATAAGGTAGTAGTTTTTTGTGTGAACTTACATGTGCTACAACTAGTGCACCCACAGGGAAAAAAGCCTTTGCAGGTTAGCCAAGAATCAAGTATATGCTTAGAACTGTACTCACTAGGAGACAAAATACTGCCAATAGTTCGACCTCTTTTTGGCACACACTTTACTGCATGATTTAAAATTTCTTTAAGTTTCTCATCCCGATTGGGTAAATATTTTAAGAAAATGTTCCGGATTTCAGGAAACTCCATACTGAATGGGGTAGAAAAGGGCAAAGTGGAAGAATCTTTGCTGGTTTTAACCTGATCATCAGTAACAATAAAGATCATCCTGTTCAATCCTTAGTTTTGTTATACGCTTTTCTATACATCCAATCCCTATATCCGCTTACTTTTAATCTAGCATTGAGTTGGGATGCCTGCCTTTCATAAACCGCTGGGTCTGAACAAGCCCTTTTAGTTCTTGCTAGCTCACCTACTGGTACAGAATGAATAACATGGGCAGGGTGACAAGATGTCGCATCCAATACCGTGTTACCCAATTGAGGTTTCCTATACAGTTGCGTATCCACCCTACAGAACACCAAATTCCCAAGGAGGGTAAGATCCCAAAAAATTTAACGTGGTTGAAGAAGAAGAACCCAAAAATTGCAAATTAAAATGATTAGAATTAACATAATCAATAAATTGAGTAACTGAAGAATTAGAACCCTGCCAAATCAGTACAAGATCGCCTATATAATGTCCATACCAAATTATATTGTAAAAAAAGGATAATCAACCAAATAAATAAAATTATTTTCCTAAAAAGACAAACAGATTCACAAGCGACAGTGAAAATTTTGAACCCATTGGGGCGCCCTCAATTTGCAGAAAAAAATTACCATCAAAAGAAAAATAATTATGGTTCAATAGAAATTACACTGGCATAATTCTGCAGAATAATCTGTATATCTGGTGAGATGAAAATTCAGTGACTCAGATTCAGTGACTATGGCAAGATGATGTGGGATACACGAGTACAGGCTTACGACATCTAAAGTCACCCAAATGTAATCCTTCTTCTACTCAAAATCAAAGAAGGCTTTTAAGACTTGTTTACTATCTCTTAAAAAGCTGGGACATCGTAGGACCAGCGGCTGCAAAAGTCAATCAACCCAGCCACTCAAATGCTCGCAAAGTAAGCCAATTCCAGATATGATAGGTCTGAGAGGAGGGGGAAATACATCTTTGTGGATTTTAGGTAAACCATGGAAAATTTAATTACCGGGTGCACCACATAAGGAAAAGCCATCACTTTTTGATTGATAACTCTTAAAGTTAAGCCCTGTAATAGAAGGTTTTTTAAAGAGCTTTAAAAGACAGAAGTAGGATCAGATTGCAAAACACGATATGTAGAAGTGTTGTTAAGAATGGAAAAAAACTATTTAGAGTAAATACCTGAGTCTTAAACTACTACCAAGCCTCCCTTTATCCACTTGTCTGATAATGAAGTTACTATTATTTTTCAACTTAATTATGGCAAATTTTTGGGAGATAGATAAATTCTGATTTGTATTGTTAGTAGACAAAGAGGTCGAGTCAGTTAAATGCTTTTAATTCATGTTCTACTAAAACCTGAAAGTTTCGACTGAATAGGATAGAATTGTTCGAGGGTCGGAACCGAGGATTTGATACAACAAAACCTAAATCATCTTGACTATCAGAATATAACTCTTGCAAAGTGCAGAAAGAAACCTGTTATATAAAGTTCAAAACAGAGTATTCATTCAATGGTAACGCTTCCTGAGCCGTCTCACTATCTTGACTACTAGGAACAACAGCATCTGACCCAAAAAATGCCTTTTAACTGTCAATAAACACACAAATCTGTTTAAATCTAGGAGAGTGGTAAAAAATGTGAAATTCGAACGTCATTTAACCCATATTTCCTGTCTGAACAATATAGTAGGACATAAGATGACAACATTAGATAATTCCTGACTATCCTGAATGTTCATTTCCTGTGACGATTTGGATATCTTCGCATATCCTGTTGTTGGTCCCGTTGAGGTGGATCTAAAATATCCTGCTTCCTTCTCCTTTGACGTCTAGACACAGTCCTGGTGTTCACCGATGGGGTGGATACTGTATCTCCATCTGAACTATTAATATGAGATGCATCCAAAGTATCATAATTCAATGGATTAAAGGAAACATGTAAATCATGTTGTTGTTGATTATGGGATTTATTTGGAAAATTCTTCAGAATTTATTTTGGACATTTAAAATTTCGTCTCCAGGTTTAAACCATATTATCAGCATAATCTTGTACAACTCGACGATATTTGTTATTTTTTATTTTGATACTTGATTCCTCCAACTTAGAAACATTAGATTTAATTCTATGAAAATTGAAGGTCGCTTAAGATGCAGAGGCTGGATCGTTAGTAATGTTGGATTTAAGTTTTTTCATTTCTGAAGAAAGTTGCTGTAATTTAGTTTCCTCATTGTTGATAATCAATTGCATCAATTTTAAAGAACAATCACTAAGAATGTCATTCCACTGTATAGTGATATCTGGTGAGAAGATGGTGGTGGGAAGTTTCTTAATTCTTAAACCTCGAGGAATCATTTTTTTTTATCAAGGTATGTTTTCAAAGAGTTAGAATCTCACC
Organism: Phyllomedusa bahiana; assembly: GCA_025379985.1. Lineage (NCBI taxonomy): Eukaryota > Metazoa > Chordata > Amphibia > Anura > Hylidae > Phyllomedusa > Phyllomedusa bahiana. Next base: position 15,951 of record JAODAL010013948.1, read on the forward strand.
AATTCTGTAGTCATTCATTTTTCTAAATGTCTGATTGACTCATGAGATTGTTCTGTGTCAGAAATGCTAGCTTGATCCAAATTAAAAACTGCCACAAGTCTGGCCGCTCGGTTATTTTGCTCATTATTCACTTATGCTTGTATTGCAGCGGCTTCCATCATAGTGGCAAGAGGTTTACCCAAGTGTTTACCCAAATATAGCTTAAGAAGCCGTTATGCCCAGGCCAAATGTAAGTTCATAGTATCGGGATATATAAATAACTGTACTAATGTGAGAGGCCGTGAAAATGTCACAAAACAAGAGGAAGATTATTCACCACCAGGACCCAAGTTTTAGCAATTCATGAATGTTCAGTGCCAAGCAAGATGAAATTAAACAAACAAGGAACAATTCTGAAGTGGTAGTGGAGTGATGGCATGTACAATCTTTAAACATACATAAAACATCCAATTTTATTTCAGAAGCATCTTAAAAATGATAGTCTATAACAGGCAAACAGCATATCCAAAGTTTAAATTCCACCATATGCTTACACATTTCAAGTCAGACTACTCTTACTCATAGCATACATAGACAGGTTTGGTGAGAAATTTAAAAATGAAGGTGGACCAATCACAGGCTTACATTAATTAGATGAACACCTGTGAAGCTGATGTTTGGACGAAAAGCATGTAGTATCCGTAAATAAAAAACAATGCTCTTATATTAATGTATTACATACGACAGACATGGAATAGGCATTAATAGATAGACCGAAAGTAAGCGTGTGGTGGAATTTTAACTTTCGATATGCTGTTTGCCCGCTATAGGCTATCATGTTTAATATGCTTCTGAAATAAAATGGGATGTTTTATGTACGTTTAAATATTGTACGTGCCACCACTCCACTTCCACTTCGGAACTGTTCCTTGTTTTAATAAAAGGACTGGGTGGATTTCAATACCCAGAAAGATTAGCAAGATTAGGATTATTTAGTTTAGAGAGAACATGGCTTTGGGGGATATAATACATGTTTAAATATATTAAAGGTCAATATAGAGATCTCTCCCAAGATCTATTTAGACCCAGGACTGTATCCAGTACAGGAGGATATCCTGTACGTCTTGAGGAAAAATGTTTCTAAATAAACATAGAAAGGGATTATTTACTGTAAGATTAGTGAGACTATAGAACTCTCTGCCAGAGGAACTTGTCATGGTAAATTTACTAACAGAGTTCAAAAAGGGTCTGGATGCATTTCTAGAGTGCAATAATATGAGAATTTATAGTGACTAGGATTCTGGAGAAGGGTCGTTGATCCAGGGATTTATTCTGATTGCCAGATTGGAATCGAGAAGAATTTTTTTCCCTAAAATGAGGACAATTGGCTTCTACCTCATGGAGGTTTTTGCCTTCCTCTGGATCAACCCTTTAACACAATAGGATGAACTGGATGGACACCCTTGTTAATCCAGCCTACTTTTCAGAAATAGTAGGAGGAAAGGCTTTTAAAAAAATTTTACTTTTTACCCAATGTAGCCCTCCCATTCTTGTCAAGCTGCCATACTGTATTTAGCATTTTATTTAAAGGCCTATAAAAGACACTGTATAAACAAGCATCTCAGCATGTACATAAATGTATCAGAATAAAGATAATAATTTGTAATTGTGTTTACAAACACAAAACAGATCCCAATTATACCCTCTCCCCATCCTTGAAGTAGATCCGCGTAACAGAAGAACAATGGAAAACAGGTAATGGATTAAATATCTCACATAAATGACTTCAGAACCAAACATTTTAGTAAATAGAGACATATTTTGAGGCCAAGTTTATATGCTCCCATAAACATATCTCTGAGAAAAGTCTGCACTTTACAAAGGTAAGCCTTATGAAAGATAACATTAAAACTGTAATAGATGGCATGTACATTGTTAACACTTTATGTACATTACAGTTTAATAGCACAATGATTTCAAGTGATGGTGATTTATTTAACTGTGATGATGATGATAATGACATGTTTGTGCTGAAGAGTCATGCTTTGGTTTATTTATCCACCTTTATTTGAATGTCTGAAGGATGGATAGATTACCTTCTTAGTGTATTATATATATGGAATGTTAAGGGCACTGTGAGATAAGAATATGTTAAGTCACTGAGAGTGAACTGTTTCTGTGTAAGAGTTCCTTCCAGCAGAAAGGAAGGGAAGGGGTAATAAATTGACTGTAGGTTAAAGTAAAAGGTTTTTCTTTTTAGGGTAGCTGACTAAATTCAGGTTTTGTCTCTAGTGCTAAAGAGATAAGTCTGAGACAGAATGGAGGGTGTGACTTAACCCTTGAAGCTTGGATACCTGTCAGACTGCAGCCACAGATTCCTTTAAGAATATGAAACTTGGACTCATTTGGAGAGAAGCGAAACAGCCAGTATTGGATCACCCATATTGGACAGTGCAATCGGCAATCCACGTGGCCTGCTGAAATTTCTTTGGGGTCCAGAATGGTGCCTCTGGCCTGGCTCATCTAACCACATCCAGTTTCTTATTGGATCTAAGGAATGTTGTGAATCACCCGTTCTCCTGGGGTTAAATTCTGTAAATTCCTTGCAGTTTAAGCTGGGGTTCCAAAGGGATTTTATGGAAGATTGAAGGTATGATATTTTGCTGGTACACTCTAGTTTAGAAAAACACGTATTTGTGGAAAGGAATTCTGTGTTTAATAACTCGCTGGAAAACAAAAGGACTAGTCACTATGTTTCAACTTTAACCCTTTGGCTCCTCTTCTGCTTCCTACACGAAATCTGGCACCTCACCGCAAAATTAAAAAACAACGGGGAGGGGGAAACACTAAACCACCCATTATGGTGGTCCCCCCCAAAAGTAAAAACCCAAAACACCAATCTGTAGGTTCCCTCTCTTTAATGTAATATATGGCAGAGTGACATGAGAGGTATGGTGAGTGATGCTACTGTGACAAGAGTTGTGTACAACTACTCCAATCCTCTCCTCTGCCGCCACTCCGACTCTACTACATACATTGGGGGACATGTCAGAAAAGAGGGGCCGCCAAGTCAGTTTTAAGGCACATTAAATGAGTGTAAAGTGTGTCTGAATGAATGAACCTGTAAAAAGTCTGGCGTCTCGTATAACTTTTCATGTAAATTGAGGCCCTATTCTAGGTGCAAAAGCAAAATTAGGGGGATATTATCATTGCTAACATATTTGAAAAAAAATAGTGCAGTCCTAATGGGACATGTTGCCCATAATGTTCAAATATTAGCAGCGATTGCCTCCTCTAAATTCCAAATCACTCCAATAAGTCCTTAATCACCAAGATATAAAACTCTGTTGGGGTTTTCCCTTTCAATTGTCCTTATCCCCCTTGGATTGGGAACTGATGCTTTTGTAACTATACTAAAGTGCCTTATTATTGCTAAGTTGGCATTTGTTTCCTCCTACCCTTGCGTGAGTCAAACCTCTTTGCTCTCTTGACTCTTGACTTTTCCTTCCCCAAAAAAACTAATAACAGTACCAAAATCATTGTGCAATTCTTTCAACCAGTAACAGTTATAAGTTACCTATCAGCATATTGTCTAATGGTGTATGTTGGTCATATCATTCATCTTCATAATTGTATCACACAATGTACAGGGATTTAACTACTTACAACTTTGGGGTTCCCTTGTTTATAGGATGTGACTTTACTCTAACTCTTAATCATATCCTTCATATCAAAACCCCACTTAGCTCGACTCCCCACCTATAGCTGACCACTAGTTAGTAGCTACCGAAAATGCTATCTAGTAAAGATTTAATGGACTTGTGGGCTCATTTTTTATTTCTTGGCTCATACCACTTACTGTAGAATAGATTATATTTTGTTTTCTCAAGTCAAATTTCTTCATGCTGTAGAGGCTGAATATTATTATCCATAGGCCAACCAGATGCATTCAACTGCAAAGGGACTGGCTTCCTTTTGTTTATTCCAACCCCTCTGGAGGAATTTAGGAGTTACATTTTTTGCAAGACTACTACATCCAAGTGTCTTATTTCCTTTAATAATTTGGATAGCCCACAAGGCAACCGTTAAAGATGGTCACCTGGTCAGCTGGTTCAAAAGGATACTCTCTTCAAAAAGAACAAGCACTGAATTCTCTCTTTAAACTAAAACAAATTTAACTTTCATCAAGATTATAAGGCTATGAATTTTTCTCTCACTGGATCAATCTACACTGATGAGGGGCAAAACCGCGAAACAGCTGATGGGTGATACTGGCTTGGCTAGTATCCCTTTTGCTTTCTAAAGACTCAGTTTCCCATAATGCTTTGTGATATGCAAATGCTTTGTGGAGGTCGAAAAGGCAATTCCAAACTCCACACGCCTATATGGCCCACTCCCCAAGATATTCCCCTTTCTGAGCCACTCAATGCCTCCCACCCAGCCAGCCAATATCACTCTGCTCTGCACTGATGATGGCTAAACCCCGAAACAGCTGTTGTATGCAGAAGGGTGATACTGGCTTGGCTAGTATTCCTTTTGCTTTCTAAAGACTCAGTGGGTAAAAAGCAAATTGAGGATTTGTTATATGCAATAGAGGGCGCTTGAGCTTCTCAGCTCCTTTCTCATAATGCCTTGTGATATGCAGATGCTTAGTGGAGGGCAAAAAGGCATTTCAAAACTCTCACCAAGGAGAGCTATTCCCTTTACTGGGTCAATCCTAAGCACTCTTTTGCCGAAAAGACTATCCTTTGGACAGCTGGATGCTATCCCTAAATCCTGTCTCCAAAATTTTTCAAACCCAAAAGGAACACTGAGTGAATTTTTTTTAAAAAAAACAAACCTTTACATTTCATCCTGTAGGTTAGATTGTACTTAAGCTGTATAATGGTTAGCTGAAACATAATTACCCACCAAGAGCTCAAACAGTAAATCAGTAAGCAATATAGAAAATGTTGCATACTTTATCTGCCTATTACAATGTTACCCTGTTGCCTACACTGATTTATAATAGCATGGTGAAGCTAGTAAGCAGCTGGGTTTAAAAGAGAGATCAATGCAGCCATTAATTGATTTACTCACATTATTATGACCATTTCATATTATCAATGTCAGCAGAGTGTAGTTGAAGGAGATCACCTGTGGTGAAATGGCTTCTTGGGTATATAAGGTGTGTGATAGGCTGTCTGTACACATATCCCTCGTTGCTGTCATGAATAAAAGGACTGGCTTTCCAGACAAGGTCATCAGTATTTCTAAAATTGCAGTTTGTGAACTGTTCGTAATGCTGCTGTAATGAAAGTGTATCATGAGTGGACAAATGGCACCATTGTGAATAAGTAAAAAAAAAACTGCAGAGCACCACATGTGAATGTCAACTACGACGGTGTGTGAAGGAAAACTGACATGCTACAGTGGAGCAATTTGCTGCCAAAATGAACTATTGGGCTACCAGACATGTCTTAAACAACAGTTCAGTGAACTCTACAGCTTGTGAGGATCCAAAGCAGATGAAAGGTCACTGTATCTCTGCTAATATAGTTGCATTGGCAGTATCAGAATTGGACCCCCGTTGATTGTCAAAGAGTTGCCATCAATGAGCTTCATTGAACAGAGGAACATTGGCATGTCAGAAATATCAGAGAAAAAACCTCCTGCAACCATTGCTGAAAGAACACAAGCTGGTGGGTGGGGGCAGCTTTATGGTATGGGGAATGGGGAATGCTTTTCTGTGACATTCTCTGGGCCCACTTATCGATGTGGAAGGCACTCTCAATCAATTTGGGCATGAATCCATCCTTTTAGATCACATATACCTATACATACTGATTGTATAGATTGGAAACTTGAAGCTATTGACTATTCACCCTCTAGGGTGAATGTCACAAAGAAAATTAGTTGCAAGAGCATGACCAAGACTTTTAAGTTCTACCCTTGCTCCCAATTTCTCAGAATTGAATCTAATTGAACATCTGTGGGACTACTTCAATTGTTGTATGTACCCTATGGATCCTCCCTCACGGACCCTTCAGGAGCTGTGTGATGCACTGCAATCAGCATGTTTTCAGATATATGTGACAACCTTCCATGACCCAAATTACTCCCAGCCAGCAGCAGTTGCTCTCAATATTACTTGGTGGTGATAATATTTTGACTGTGCAGATTGTTGACAATTTACAATAAGTTCAAAACTGCTATAAAAGGGATGCAATCATTTTTTTTTTCAATAATGACTATATGGTTATAAATTATAATATATCATCTTGAGCTTTTAATAGCCTCAAGTTTCCAATCTATACTATAATAGCACTAGACCCAGGGGCGTAACTACCGGGGTAGCAGGGGTAGCAGTTGCTACGGGGCCCCTGCGCTTAGGGGAGTGGGGCAGCTGCAGCTGCTACCGCGTCCGCTACCCCAGTAATACCACTCCTGGCCCGCCGCAGTGAATTTAACATTCACTGCGGCGGGGGGGAGCGGGGGCCCCCGGCGCAAAACCCCTCGAACCCCGGCCCCCGGCCACTTTTCAGAGGCGCCTGGCTGGGCTAGCAGTACGGAGCGCCGACCCGCTCCCTCTGCTACTTCCCCTCCGGCGCTCGGGTCCGTGGGCGCGCAGTGACGTCACACCCCCCGGGCCCCCGCCCGCCCGGCGCAGAGGCTGCGGAGGCTGCGGGGGAACCAAGCGGAGCGAGCGGCGCATGGGGGAGCGGGGCCGGGGAAAATAAGGGATTTTTATTTTCCTCCCCCATATCCTCCTATACCCCCCCCCAATGCCTCCTATACCTCCCTTTGCCTGCCTATACCTCCCCATTGCCTGTTTTAAAACCCCCCCATATGCCGCCTATACCCCCCCATATCCGCCTTACCCCCTCATCCTCCCCTATACCCCCCATACCTCCTTACCCCCCAATGCCGCCTATCCCCCCCATATCCGCCTATACCCCCTAATCCTGCCTATCCCCCCATAGCCTGCCTATACCCCCCATATCCCTCCTATCCCCCCCCATATGCCTCCCATACCCCCCAAGCCTGCCTATCCCCCTCAAGCCTGCCTATTCCCCCCATATCCCTGCCTATACCCCCCATATGCTTGCCTATACCCCCTCATTTCCTTATCCCCCCTCATATACCTGCCTAAAACCCCCCATAGCCTCCTATACCCCCCATACCTCCCATACCCCCATAACCCGCCAAAAATACCCCCCCATATCCCTCCAAACCCCCCATATGCCTGCCTATACCCCCCATATGCCTGCATACCCCCCATTGCCCCTATTCGCCCCCTTTATGCCTGCCATACATCCCCTATATGGCTGCCTGCCTATACGGGTCCCCTATATCCTCCCCTGCCTCCCAATACAGCCCCCTATTTCCCTGCCTGCCTTACAGCCCCCAATGCCTCCTATACACCCCCCATATGCCGGCCCTCCCATACACCCCCCCTATAATCCTGCCTCCCTACACGCCCCCTATAAATGCCAAAAGCCCCAATATGCCTGCCATACCCCCCATATCCCTCCATACCCCCCAATCCCTCCCTATACCCCCATATCCTGCCTATACCCCCCCATATCCTGCCATACCCCCCATTGCCTCCCTTTAAACCCCCCCTAAATCCCTGCCTATAAACCCCATATCCCCCTATACAGCCCCTATATACCTTCCTATACAGCCCCTTATATTCCTGCCAAAAAAACCCCTTATATCCCCGCCTATAACCCCCAAATTTCCTGCCTGCCTAAAACCCCCCCATATGCCTGCCTATACCCCCCATATGCCTGCCTATACCCCCCCTATGCCTGCCTATACCCCCCCATATGCCTGCCTTTTTTGCCCCCTGTGCCTGCCTATACACCCCCATGTCCTCCCCTATCCCCCCATATCCCCTCCCTATACAGCCCCCAATCCTCCCTATACAGCCCCAATGCCACCTATACACCCCCACATGCCGCCGTAACCCCCCACAACCCCTACCTTTACTTATATGGGGCCCCCTTTAGCTACCTAAACCCTACCTTATGGCCCCTATACCCCACCTAACCCTGTCCCTTTTTATTGGCTCCCTATACCCCCCAAAAACCCCTGCCTCCCTTAGGGCACTCCTTTTGGGCACAAAACCTCCCAAATTTTGGGCCCCCAAATACCCATCTAAACCCCCGCCGCCAAAGGACCCCATATACCGGGGGGGCGGGGTGCTGGAAAAAGTGGGTTTCAAAGATATTTTTTGTTAAATCTGCGGGGACAAGTGGCGGGAGACACACAAAAGGGTTGGACGGATGCGAACAAAAGGAAAGTAAATGACTCGACAGAAAAACCCCCTTAGCCCCCCCCACAAGATGTAACTGCACGTAACACTTATATCTCTCAGAGCCTGGTACACGGGTGTCACCATTATATGGTCACTTATGGAGGTAATAACAGTCGCAGAGCCGTGTAAAACTGGTGTTACCCCTATAGGTCACTGTATGGTGGGGATATACATCTGAGAGCCTGTGTACAAGGTGTCTACCACAAAATGGGTCACTGTATGGAGGGAATTACAGTCTCGGCCTGGTACATGGATATCCACTAATGGTCACTATTAAAATGTGGTTATCTACCCCCCAAAACTTCGTTTAAAGGCCCTTTGGGTAATTGGGGACCGCTTTTTTTGGGTCCCAAATCATTCGGAGCGAATTAATCCTGAAACATACGACCAATTAACCCCCTGGCTTCCGGGACAAATGTGTTTTCCCCGTCTCTTTTGAAAAGGACGTGCCCTCTGTTATCCCCCTCCCAAACCTCCCCAGTTGAAGGGAAGGGGGGGTTGGGTAGAGGGTTTCCCCAAATCGTGGATTAAAGGAAGGCAAAAATCGTTACAGTCTTAGGGCACTGGGAAAGGGGTACAGCCCGAGAGAGTCTGGGGTTTTGCTAGGGCCCCACATGCAAGACCCTTTTTGGAAACCCCGTCCATCTAAGAAACCCAAAACCAGGGGAGGGTCCGGTGGCCCCTCCTAAAAGGGGGGGTACTGTCATACGTCCAGGCAGGCAGTCTTCTGGTTGTATGCGGCAACGCCCGTAAGGGTTAAACGTTCTGCTCTGGACCCACGCCCAGGGAGAGAGGTTGCTTTGAAGCTCAGGAGTGACAGCTCTGCAGCCTCTCCCAACAAGGGGTGTGTCACTCAGGCCAATCAGAGGGCCCGGACGCCGCACCAATCAGCTGCCGGGGAGGTGTCCGGGAAAACCTTTTAAACTGGATCATACCTCTCAGGCTTTGCCTGTGAAAGGGTTCCCCTGTGTTATTCCCCTGCGTTTATTGTTATTGTCTTCCTAGTATTTGACCTCGGCTTGTTTATTGACCTCGATCTTGTCCTCCGTTTTGTACCGCGTGACTGCTAGTGTTTGACCCCCGGCTTGTTCTCCGTGTCTCTTCTGGTTTCCGTTTTTGGCATTTCCGACCGTTATCGACCCGGATTGTTTGACATTGTGTTTCCCTGACGGCCCTGCACTTAGCAGCGTAGGGGCTGTCGTCCAGTTGGGGTCTGCCGCCTAGGGCAGCACACCAAGTAGGCAGGGACAGTGGGCTGGGTGGCAGTCAGGGCCCACTGCACCTCCTCTGACGTGACAATATTGTTGTATTTTTATTCCCAACAATACAGTTTCAGTCCTAAAGGTATTGATGAATCTATCTAATGAATTGGTGGAGAACCCTGGATATGATGATCCCTTCACCTCTTGGACCTCTTGGCAGATGGTCTGACCTAGTCATTTCAGTCCTGATGCCCATTGCTATCGTTGCCAGTGTGCTAGCAGTTTGTGGATGCTGTTGTATTCCTTGTATTCAAGGACTATTACACACACTTATTGACACCTCAGCCTCAAAGACCTTGTACCAAGAAGTAAAAACTGAAGATATGGAAGAATTTGATGATTTTGGAAATGTTTATGTTTTTTATGAATTCACAAAAGGGAGGAATGTTGGCAAAGTTTGTGAAATCCAAAATTAACTATCTTCATATTTAAATTTTTAACACTTGACCTTACGAAGCATTGAGCGGGAAATGTAGAAATAGTTCACACTGTGTTCAAATGTTTTTAGAGCGGGAAGCTGCTAGCTGACCACAATCGCTTTCTCATGAAAATGTACCTGTTTTCGTTCTGTCTTAGTGTGATAAGTAGTTAACAACTTTGAACTATCATTACTACATATGTAAATCTATAGCTTGAAGACAGCTAACAATGAGATGTACAAAGTATTTCTTTTGACTACGTCCCCAAGAAGCGAATCATGCCATTTTCCTATATATTCCGACGATTCCTTGTTTTGGTTCGGATCACAGCTGAGCAATTAGCCATAGCTATAATCACTTTTTATGAAAGAATAAAGGACTGGTATTCCAATATAAAGTTTCTTCATTGATAGATAAGAATTTTTCTCCTGATAGTTACCATTTGCCTGCTGTGTTCAGAGGCATTCTGCATGGCCAATTTATTAGAACCAGAAGGATATGCTTTAATAATGAGGAATATTTTAAACATATGAGTACCTTAGTTTACAAATTTGTCACAAGAAGCTATTCCAGAAAAGAGGTTGAGAGAGTTGGCAATGTGATAGGTAGCTTGACACGTTCACAAATATATAATCAAGATAAGAAAAAAAAACAGACTGGCGATGGTATAGATTTCATTTCCACCTATGATGAACATGCTGGGTTGATCAAAAATTCCGTACTTAAATCTTGGAATATATTACAAAATGATCCACAATATGGGTCATTGTTCTATAATAAACCTCACTTTATCAGAGAGGCAAAACCATAGGTGATTATATTATTGGCTCGAGAGGCAAACAAAACAGAGCTATCTCTACACTCAAAAATTGGGAACTTTGCTCAAGCATAATTAAGGGCAGTAATAGTAATCATCCTACTCAAGGATATCTAATTCATATTAAATAATAAGGTCATATATATACGTGACATAAAAATTTCTATGTGGCAAAATATATATAAGGCAGACTACCATAGCCATTAAAATCAGGCTAAATGAACAGAAATCACAAGTGTGTCTGTATAAAACTAAGATGATGTCGTATTAAAAGGGTTTTGCCACCATGTAATGTTGACGTGGGAACCTCCAAATGGGTATTTAATCACTTTTCTAAATATATGTGATTAAAAAAAGTAAAAACTCTGAGAGCTACAGCATTTCTCAATCCCCCTTGGTTACCTCAATGCTTTCCCTAGTCACGACCCAGGAGCTGACAGGCCACGCTTGTGTGAATCACTTCTTATCTGATGTCAGGCAAAATGAATGATCTTTTAAGGCACCAGGTACACAGTGCATTCTGAGGCTGTCTTGCTGTATTGAGAATCCACTCTTGTACTGTTTATTATTTCACTTAAGTTTTGAGAGGCCCCCTTGGATTCCTCACTCCTCACTCGCCCCCACCCTCTCTCCCCTGCAGCTTCATGACTCAGCGTGATTTGTATACATCCTGCTCTCCTGCTGACAGGAGGTACATAACTGGTCTCTTTGCAAATCCCCTTTAAGAGGGAAGTGTTGAATATACCCAAAAGAAGAGATTCAGTGAATATACTGTTGTGAGTCATTTCTTTGAGGCACAGCATAATGTAAGTGAACTTAAATGGTAAATCATTGTGCTAAATATCTAAACATTTATTTTGGATCATTTGCTGTAATTTCCTCAGAGAACTCTACTTGATTTTCATTTCAGAAGGTCTTAATGAGGAGTAGGGATGGAGTATATTTTTATGAGCATCGTGGTGGTTACAAATAAGGGACCGATTAATACAGTTACATAATCTATTGCTTTCTAAATACATCACTGTTTCTGGTAAATACCAGTGGAAGCAAGTGCCATATAATTCTGACACTATTGGGTCCATGCTTAGTGTGGGCAAAAATGATCACTTGCCCCATTATAAATATTAGCTCTTCATTACGGTCACTTAATATGTCAATAGCTCTAAAAGAGTAGCTGTAACAAAAGTTACCATTTGTATATTGTTTTAAATTGGTACTATGCTATAGGTTAAAATTCCTAAAGGATGTAGTTGTTTACTCAGACATAGTTGACAAATCGGATGTGTCTCCCGAAATGTCACAGGTGCGCTGCGGTACTTAATGGCATGTCTCTGCTCGACACACAGCGTGTTGAACAACATGGAATTGGCTTGATACAATATATAGACTTAACTAGTTTGAGGATTCCACTACAGGTCTGAAAATGCGTGTTATTATTTTACACATTGGAAATTTGATGCTATTAAAAGTTCAGTAAGATATATTATAATTTATGACCATAGAGTCATTGTTGAAAAAAATTTATTGCATCCCTTACATAGCAGTTTTGGACATATTGGTAATTGGATGGTATTGTTGGTATTCTTGTTACTGCTGATAAGTACTGTTTATGAGATCCAGCCAAATTGCTACCTCCTCCAAATTAAGTATATATATATATATTTGCTGTAAACAGCGGGGATCCCCCAAGAAATACCACCCAGTCAAGTGATAGGTAATACAACTCTGTTTAATACAGGGAAGTGCATGAGATTTTATACCACTTGATACGTAAGCATTTGTCATAGCATGTGTTATTTGATCATTGATTAATTGACATTTGATGGGACGAGTTAATAAAGAATCAAGCATAAGTTCATATATGGTAATATACATTTCTGCATGCGTTGCACAATGTTAAACGGTTCGAGTTGTTTACTGTGCCGGATATTGGATGTTGAAACAAGTGTTCTCTACGCCATGTTAGTTTGCTTTGCTTAAGCTAACTTCTTAGTAATCCATAGGGAATCCATTTTAATGTCTTCAGCATCATTCAGAACAGGTACATCCTGAAGGTAATTCTCCTTGCATAAACTATGCATTTCAAGCGTAGAATATCTGAGTGAAAATGGTAAAGGATAATAATAGAGATAGAGAATGGTTCATGCAAACAGTATATAGACAGTTTCTAGATGTAATCAATGGATATGAAAGGTACCAACAGAGTGTAATGTTTTCAATAAATTCCTACACCTGACAGTCCCCCCTAAAACATTAAACTCTGTTCCTCATTTCCCTTCTAAACTTGAGCTAGGATGAATATGGGTCACCGTATTTGGATGGCTGTATGGACAGGTGGTGCGGGTAGTAAACTCGCTGCATCACTGCCAGGCTTGCTCCAAGGTGGCGTAATTAAGCGATCGCCGGCCTCTTCTACAGAGCCTCTGATGGTGAGGATGGTTGTTGTCCACATGACCGCCAGGTGCTACCTTAGAACAATCCTTAGCAGTGACAATTTTTGGATTGCTGGCAATCCAATTAGGGAAATTTCATGTTCGCGCCATCTGGCCTTGTCGCCGGCCACGGCCGCTGCGACCATAACTGCGGCTTGGCTTTCCTGTGTGTGAACACTGCTCTTAGTCCTGGATCTTTATTGATTTCTGGCCAACGCCCTTGGCCAGGAATCCTCTAGCACTCCTAGGGGTTAATCGATTCTCTGGTGATTGACAGCTTCTGCTTCCTATCCTTTTTGCTCTGCTTCCTCCCTTTCCCTATTTATTGCCACCGCTTCCTTCTTCCTGTGCCTGCTATAGCTATTCTGTACCTGTAGTTAGCCTTCACCTTTTGGATCTTCTGTGCCTTTTGACCTCTGCTTGTGTTTCCGGTTTCTCTTTGTCTTACGATTTTGTACCGCGCTGCCCATCTTGTTATCGACTTGGACCGTCCGACTACTCTTTTGTGTTTTGTTTCTGTACGTCTCTGTCTGTGTGCACTTAGCTCAGTGCAGTGTCAGTCTTCTGGGTGGGGCCGGCCTGTTAAGGAGTCGGGTTCCCCAAAAGGCAGGGACAGAGGTTGGGGCGAGCGTCAGGGCCTCACTTGTCTGTATCTTTGGGTGTGTCCCTGACTACACCTGACATTTTAGCAGGCCCTTGTTCTAAGTTAATTCCCTGGCGGTTCAGGATGAATACCGATCTGTCGGTTTCTGACCGCCTAGACGAATCAACAACGCAGTTTCAGGGTATGGCGGGTCTTATGTCCCAGATCTCGCTTCGGCTGGATGCCATGTCTAACCTGGCCCCTGACCCAGTCATCCCAGCAGTACCCGTATCGGCCCCTGGGCTAGTGGGGCAATATTTGCAGCACAAACCAAATATGCGGCTTCCCAACTGTTTTGACGGTAATCCTGATGCATTTTGAACCTTCAGGGAGTCTTGTCACCTGTTTTTTGATTTACCCATTTTTTCTCAGAGGCTGAGAGGGTTGCCATGGCGGTATCCCTTCTCCAGGGCCCACCTCAGGTATGGGCATTAGGCTTACCTCCCGAGGCCCCGGAATGGAGGTCGGTGGATAAATTTTTTCTTGCACTAGCCCGGATTTATGATGAACCCAATCGAGCAGCATTAGCAGAAACCCACCTCCTATCCATCCAGCAAGGTTGCCACACAGCTGAGGATTATTGCTCTGAATTCCGCCAATGGAGTTCGGTAATTGGGTGGCCTGACCAACTCCTCAAAACTCTCTTCAGACAAGGGCTTTCTGAGGCAGTAAAGGATGCGATGGTCAGTCACCCTATTCCAGAGACTTTGGGAGGTCTTATGACTTTGGCTATAACCATTGACAGAAGGTTGAGAGACAGACGCAGGGAAAAGGCTGGGGGGTCTACTGGACAGTTTAGGTCAGGCTCTCCTGTCCAACCTTTTTCTGCTGTTTCTGCTACAACTCCTCTTCCACTACCATCGTCATCGCCCACCTGGGGTTCAGGAGAGGAACCCATGGTATTAGGCTCTACGTCGGCGGCTATCAGAAAGAAGCATCGGGTAGAAAATGCCTTGTGTTTCTACTGTGGAGAGTCTGGCCATGTCCTGAGGAGCTGCCCAACCAGGCCTAGTTACCCGTGGGAGATCAACAAACACCTGAAGAACATCAGGAGGAATAACTCAGGCGTACAGGTACCCCTTAACATGGATAATTGTCACGGACGCCCCTGCGACCACTGTCCCGGGTCGCAGGCGCGCCCGTGCTCCTGCTTCCAGCGGAGCCCCGTCCCGCACGTCGGGCTCGGGGTCCGCTCGTGTCCCGGCCCCTGTCAGCTGTCACTTACCCGGCCGCGCTCCTGCTCTGTCCGGCTCCGTCTCCCGGCGCGTTGCTCCGCCCCTAGGGGCGCGCGCGCCGGCAGATTGAATTTAAAGGGGCAGTGCGCCGGTAATTGGTCATTGCCGGACACTGCTCCTATTTTAGTCCGGCCTCGTCCTGGCGGCCCACGCCGGATCCTTAGTGTGTATTCCTCTGGAGAAAGCGTTCCTTATAGCCTAGTCTTGTCTTCCCGTGTACCGTACCCGTTTCCTACGTTTACCGACCACGAATCTTGCTGCCAGCCCTGACCTTCTGCCTGTCCACGTTCACAAACCAGAGCCGCCTGTCCTGACCTCCTGCCTGTCCCCGACTACGAGCCTGCCTGACGAATCTGTACCACGCCTACCCTTGGCCGCCACCGCAGGCAAGCCCCGCCAGTGGAAACGACCTGGTAGACTCCCGCCGCAGCAAGTCCATCCCACTTTGCGGCGGGCTCTGGTGAATACCGGGACCTACTTAGATTCCGTTCCCTGGCATGGGCTTCCACCATCGCCTGCGGTGGTCCAGCGGATCCACTACCCATCCGTTACAATAATAAGATTACCTTGGGGCCAAGAGTTTTGCTTGCCATGCCTTAATCGATTCAGGAGCTGCCGTCAGTTTCATTAGCATGGCTGTGGCCCAAGCTTTAGGGTTAGAACTAATTCCGTTATGTTCTCCCTTTTCGGTTTCAGGCGCAGACTCTACCCCTCTAACTGAGGGAAGAATAGAATATCGTACCGCCGAAATTATCTTGAACTTTGGGTGCTTGCATTTTGAACAAATGTCCTTTTTTGTTATGGAGAGGCTTGCCACGGATATTATTCTGGGCTTACCATGGTTACGCCTCCATAATCCGGTGTTCGACTGGAGGACTGCGGAGTTGGTTAAATGGGGAGACTCATGTGGTTGCCATATGACTACGCTATAGACCTCATTCCGGGGGCAAAGTTACCTAAGGGTTGTATTTTCAACTTATCTACCCCGGAACGAAAATCTATGCATCAATATATTAAGGAAAGCCTAGAAAAGGGTCACATCCAACCGTCTGTTTCGCCGGTGGGGGCTGGTTTTTTCTTTGTCGAGAAAAAAGATGGGGGTCTCCGTCCTTGTATTGACTACAGAGAGCTCAATAAGATAACAATAAAAGACCAGCATCCACTTCCCCTGATCCCGGATCTTTTTAATCAGGTTGTGGGCGCCCGATGGTTTTCCAAAGTCGACCTTCGGGGGGCGTACAACCTAATCCGGATCAGAAAAGGGGACGAATGGAAAACGCCATTTAATACACCTGAAGGACACTTCGAATACCTAGTCATGCCCTTCAGTCTTTGTAATGCACCAGCTGTCTTCCAACGATTCGTTGGAAGACAGCTGTTTCGTAATTGTGTACTTAGATGACATCCTCATCTTTTCCTCAGATTACGATACCCATCGAGATCATGTGAGGGAGGTTCTCTCGAGGTTACGCCAGAATCAATTATGCGCCAAATTGTCTAAATGTCTGTTCGGAGTCCAGGAGATAGGATTCTTGGGGTATGTACTTAGTCCCAGCTCTATAAGCATGGATTCACAAAAGGTGTCTGCCATCGCCGAGTGGGTGAGACCTACTACCTTGAAAGAGATCCAACGTTTCTTAGGTTTTGCGAACTATTATCGCAAATTTATTAAGAATTTTTCCCTGATTGTTAAACCCCTCACTGACCTTACTAGGAAAGGGACTGACCCTACCTCCTGAACACCAGAAGCTGAGCAAGCAATTTCTACTTTGAAAAAATGTTTCTCGTTTGCACCTGTTCTGGTCCACCCAGACCCAGAACAACCTTTTGTTGTAGAGGTGGATGCATCTGAGACAGGCGTAGGAGCCGTCCTGTCCCAAGGAAAGGAACCCTATAACAATCTCCGACCCATCGCCTTTTTCTCCAGAAAATTCTCCACTGCAGAGGTCAACTATGATATTGGTAACCGGGAATTGCTAGCCATAAAATGGGCTTTTGAAGAGTGGAATACATTACGTGGAAATCCCTAAAGAAGCATTTATGCTATCTATCATACATGAAAAAACTTTGAGATTCTCGGTTCACATATTTTGATCAAAAGATGTTTAAGATGCCCACGACTTTCAACGTGATATCAAATAGTGCATACCTAAACTATCTTTTACCTATCAATAGAGACACATCCAGGCATCTCACTGGGTCAACCGACCTCCTTTATCCAGAGAGAAAAAAATAAAAAGACCCAACCTGCAAGCTGCACTTCTTATGACAGCCTGTGAGAGTGGGCAGGTCTAGAAAACCAAAATGGAGGCACCCTTTCCTCCCCATATAGGTTAAAATCAATATACACCAAATATAACGTATGGTTCTGCACAAACAACACTTCTGAAAAAAACATATGCAAACCTGGGTGCCACTGGCAGGGCTGCGGCACACATATATATATATATACATGTACACATGCACACCACCGCCAGTGGCACACTACTGCAAAAAGGGCAATACATTACGTGGAAATCCCTAAAGAAGCATTTATGCTATCTATCATACATGAAGAGTGGAGGCACCTTCTGGAGGGGGCCAGACATAGGGTGACTGTTCTGACTGATCATAAAAATGTGCTGTATCTTGACAAGGCTAAACGGTTGAATCCCCGCCAAGCACGATGGGCTTTGTTTTTTACTAGATTCAACTTTGTAGTAACTAACCTCCAGGGGCTAAAAATGTTAAGGCTGACGCTTTGTCCCGAAGTTTTGGTATGACTGACATCTCGGAGGAGGAACCTGACAATATCCTTGCTCTGGGAGTAGTTGTTGCTACCCTCACTGCAGATTTCGTTTCTGAGATTGCGAACTCACAAGACTCAGCCCCACCTGGACTACCCCCTGGTAAACTCTTTGTTCCATGCCACCTTCGTTTGAAAATTCTGGGGGAAGTTCACTCCAGTCCTGTCTGGACATCCGGGAATCGCAGGCACCGGCTACCTTCTATCTCGTACCTATTGGTGGCCTTCGTGGCAGCGTGATGTCAAGGAATTTGTTACTGCCTGTGAGACTTGTGCAAGGACGAAGGTACCCCGACACCTCCCCGAGGGATTATTGCACCCCCTCCCATTGCCCTGGTCTCATATCTCTATGGATTTCATCACCGATCTTTCCCCCTCCAAGGGTAGGTCGGTGATTTGGGTGGTCGTGGATCGCTTCACTAAAATGTGTCATCTTATTGCCTTGAAGAAGCTACCTTCTGCCAAACTCCTCGCCGATCTATTTGTTCGTCATATACTAAGACTTCATGGTATTCCCTCCAGTATTGTGTCTGTACAGAGGGGTACAGTTTGTGTCGAGGTTCTAGAGAGCATTCTGTGGTAGATTGGGCATATCTCTGTCCTTCTCCTCCGCCTTCCATCTTGAAACTAATGGGCAACCTGAGAGACTTAATCAGTCATTAGAATAATATCTCAGATGCTATGTTTCGGAGTGCCAGGAGAAGTGGAGTGAGTTTTTGACTAAGGCTGAGTTCGCCCTTAACAATCGTGAGAATTCGTCATCCAGAGTGTCCCCCTTTTTCTGTAATTATGGGTTTCACCCCAGATACTCCGCCGCTACAGGTTGTGAATTAAAATTTTCTTCTGTAAAATCCGCCGTTAAGCGACTGTGTACAGTCTGGGCTAGGAGTCGTGAGACTCTAGAAAAAGCCCAATCTCAGCAAATTAAATATGCCAATAGAAAACGTCGACCCGGACCCAAATATGTAGTCGGCGACAAGGTGTGGCTCTCGACAAAAAATCTTCACCTCCGAGTTCCATCTAGGAAGTTCGCCCCTCGCTTTATCGGTCCTTTCGTTATCACCGAAATATTAACCCTGTGTCTTTCAGACTCCGCCTCCCGACTTCTCTCCGTATTTATCCGCTGTTCCACAATGCCCTGCTGAAAAAGTACATTCCTGCTGTGGTCGGTCGTCCTCCTCCTTGCCCTGTGGTCATACAAGGGGAACTAGAGTACGAAATTGAGCGTATTATCGACTCTCGCAGGGTTCAGAACGCTCTCCAGTATCTGGTTCACTGGAAGGGGTACGGTCCAGAGGAATGGGTATGGGTGGTGTCTAGGGACTTACATGCCCCCAGATTGGTAACAAAATTTTACCAAGCCAACCCTTCCAAGCCAGGAGGATCTAAGGAGGGTCCGGGGGGCCCCTCATAGAAGGGGGGGGGGTACTGTCATGTTCGCGTCATCTGGCCCTGGTCGCCGGCCACGGCCGCTGTGACCATAACTGCGGCTTGGCTTTCCTGTGTGTGAACACTGCTCTTAGTCCTGGCCAACGCCCTTGGCCAGGAATCCTCCAGCACTCCTAGGGGTTAATCGATTCTCTGGTGATTCTCTGCTTCTGCTTCCTATCCCTTCTGCTCTGATTCCTCCCTTTCCCTATAGCCACCGCTTCCTTCTTCCTGTGCCTGCTATAGCTATTCTGTACCTGTAGTTAGCCTTCACCTTTTGGATCTTCTGTGCCTTTTGACCTCTGCTTGTGTTTCTGGTTTCTCTTTGTCTTACGATTTTGTACCGCGCTGCCCGTCTTGTTATCGACTTGGACCGTCCGACTACTCTTTTGTGTTTTGTGTCTGTTCGTCTCTGTCTGTGTGCACTTAGCTCAGTGCAGTGTCAGTCTTCTGGTTGGGGCCGGGCTTTTAAGGAGTCGGGTTCCCCAAAAGGGAGGGAGGGCTAACGAAAGAGCCTGCAGCTTTATTCTAATCAATATGAATATTACATATAAAAGAGAAGTGGTTTATGGAAATAGTCTGAGACAATAGTATACAGCACAATGAAACATGTATTTAATAGGGCTTGCAGCTTTATTAAAATGAATATGTATATTAGATATATAGGAGAAGTGCTTTATGGGAAGATAATATGACAGTGGTGTACTGTACAGTGGAATCTATATTCCCAATGAATATGCATATTAGATGTGGAAGAGAGGGGGCTTATGGGAGTTGATAAAGCTGGTAGTGTGCTGTGGAATGTAACACCTATTCTGCTTAGTCCGTTCTAGGTGAGGCACGCAGTTGCAATAATATGAGAGAAATAAGACGGAAGTCCATCACAGTCAGGGCTGAGGTGTCTGCTGGTGCAGTGCGTTGGCACGGGCAGTACGGTAAGATGGGGCGCAAGCCTGTTATGGAGATGGCGAATTTGCCTGAGGATTGCTGTTCATGGGAGCATGGTGGTAGCTTTAGCAGGACATATTATGAGTGTGTGTGCAGGAGAGCAGAAGGGGGAGTGGGTTTTATGTGGATTCTCTGATGGCTAATTGGTGAGCACCTGAATAGGGGGTGTACCTAACATGATATAAAAGGAAGTGAGCTTAGACCACATGTGATCGGACCTCTAACCCCTGATGAAGCCAGGTTAGCTGGCGAAACATGTCGGGGAGGTCAGATATGACGTTTTAAATTGTGATTTCTCACCTCTGTCTAGAAGTGTCACCTGCTGCAGACGGTGTCACAAGGGGGCCTTATTTGTTTTGTGTCCATGAGATTAGGGACGACTGCCCAGGTAGTAGGCTTGGGATCCCTTACTGGAGCTAGTACTTTGCTATAGATATAAGGCTCTCCTGTTAACAGGTGGTGCTCCACCAGATTTGATAATAGAAAAGGAGTTATTCCTTCTTTCAGAAGCAAAAAGGGTTAAATGACGAGGTTAGAAATCAGGTTTTTAAATAGTGTGTATAGAGGTTAAGAGTTATACATAATAAAAGTTACGTTTTAGTGTTTTACAGATAGAGAACTGATAGAGTTTAAGTTTGCCTATGGCAAAATAGTAAATATAGTGGAACAGAAGAAAACACTGAAGTGTGGATTAATTTCAATTCATTACACAGGTTTACACGTTTAGGACATATTTCACAATGCTATCATTCCTTTTCCTGCAATCAACTATCGTGTATGGAACCCCCCTAACCTAGGTGATTCTGAGGACAATATTTTCATAGGGTGTAAGACTTGTGGGACTGTCTAAAGGTGTTTCTGATAGAGTACAGGGCAGTGGGTAGGATTTCTGGCCAGGGGAGAGATGCTTCCTTACGGGCTTTGAGAATCTGGTTTGTAAGTGTGGCACTCATTTTTTTCCGACTTCTCCTGAACTCTGTGGATAATACGGGGTGTTGGGGTCAGCCCCTACTAGCTTCCAAATGTCTCTGGTTACTTCTGTTGTGAAGCTAGGTCCTTGGTTTGACTCAATAACTTCTGGGATTCCAAATCTGCACACCAATTTAGTCAGTAAATTCTTTCCACGTTAGTTCTGGCAGTCATATTAGGGACCGGGTAGGCCTCAGGCCATCCTAAGAACATGTATTCTCCACTCTTGGGTAATTCAATGTGGTTGATATGGATACTTTGGAAAGAGACTGACTTGTTGTTTCTTCTGTGTTTGAACTGATTCTTCCGGGTTGCAAATGACGCATATTTCACATCTTCTGAGTTATTTGCTGTAATGGGGATTCTGGGTGCTAAGTATATCCTGTTGATGGGAAATATCATCTGATTTGGTCTTCTGTGGGTAGTACCGTGAGCCCATTGTTTATCATTCTTCCAGAATCTATCTTGGTGTATCTCTGCTCCCTCTTCCCTCCAACTCCTCTTCTTCTTTGGGTCTATTTGGGCTTGAAATTGTTTCATCAAATTAACATCTGGGTTCAGCACATCTTGTTCTTGACTCTGTTCTCCATCTTCTTCTTTCCTCTTTCTTTCTTCTTTTCTTCTTGTTGGTACATCTACAGCCAACCCTGCTTTCTCTCGATTTACTGGGAGACAAGCCACAGCCTTTGCAGCCTGATCAGCGTTGTATATGCCTTTCGCTTCCTCTGTCTCTATGTCTTCATGCGCTCTGATCTTCAGGGCAGTTACCTTGGCAGGCAACTGGAGAGCATCCATTAAGGCTTGTAGGACTTAATTTTTCTTGATTGGCATTTCACTAGCTGACTGGAAACCTTGCAGGGCGGCCCACTTAAGGCTGTGTATGTGTAGGCTGAGTTGGTGTATACATTGACAGTCTTTCCTTCAGCAAGCTTGCAAGCTTCAGTCACAGTCTTGAGGTCTGCGACTTGGGCTGACATCCTAGAAGGTAAAGAAACAGCTTTCACAGTTTTGTCGCAAGGTAACCACAGCAGGTCCTGTATGGAATCGTCCTTGGTCATCTGCAAACCTGGATCCATCCGTGACATAATGGGGATCCCCAGCTTGGATGTAGAGACAGTAGGAAGATGTGATGTTTCAGCTTCCATTGTTGAAGGCAGTCATGGAAAGAAATATCTGTTGCGGTATGATCTCCAACATCCCCCCTTGAGAGAGGAAGCAGGGAGGCTGGGTTTAAGAGCAGTGCACATCTTCATGGTAGCGGTTTCTCAGGCATCAGTAAGGAGCATCGTAGGCGAAGATTACATTACTTAGTGAGACGAGGTTGGTGGGATTGCTTCAGGATCCTAATGAGGTCATGAGGGGCCAAGATAGTCCCTTGATGGCCCAATATGGTATGTTAAATTTGTCAAGGAGTGTAGCAACAACAGTTCTTAAAAAGTTAGGTTGAAAGGATGTGAGTAGCCAGGACACCCAGATCAGGAGCTATAAGAATAAGTTGATTGAGTGTCGGGAAGCAAGCTTGGGCTACAGAATGTAGTCTGTGAGTTCAAGAAATGTCCTAGAATTAGGCATAGAGAGTTTGCATCAAATCAGAAGCGCTGGGTATTCATTAGCGACAGACTACGATTAGGCCTAGAAAGTCTGTAATAGAATGCAAATGGTAGGTGAGGGAGTGGACATTACAGCTGTCTTGCAGTCATCAGTAAGGCCTTTGGTTTTCAGAGTGCTCCAGGAACCAGGCTTTTTGAGGTAAATAGGGTGCAAAGCGACACATATGATAGAAATGCAACCTTCTTCTGGACTATACTGGCAAAGGTATGGAGAAAGGTTAGGAGCGAAGGTAAATTGTTGTCCGGAAGAAAGGTAATGGAGAGTCCGAAAACATCTTCAGGGCCAGCGTCCCGACTTTGGAAGGGATCTGTATGAGAAGCTCAAGAGGAAGAGATGAGTACTTGAACAACACAGGTAAATTAGTGGTCAACAGTTCGTATTCAGGAAAAGGATAATATTATGCGGAATGATCTGTATTTTCAAAACAAATGAGGGTAAGATAAGTGGTATAAATTCTTCGGTGTAGTAGGAGGAGGAGGAGCAGGTTAAGGAGTATTCAGCTGAGAGACCTTTCTGGTAGTTCAGTGGTCCAGTAAGGGTAGTATTCCTGAGGATTACGGAGGATAGTGGAATGCTGATGGTTGAGGACCATAGCCTTGATGGTTGGCTTCATCCCGCTTCTTATTGCGGCATGACCGGGTCTGTGGCAGTAAAAACAGGATTTTGAATGTCCTCCACGTCCAGCAGGGGGTATGTGGGTGGAAGGATGTGAACCATTTGTAGGTGAATATCCAGGGTAATCTTGCAGAGGTTGATGGTAGGAATTGAAAGTGAGGATAGGGTCAACAGCAGAGGATGGAATATATAATGTTCCCGAAGGGGTGATTAACGGGTATAATGGCTGTGGGGTGAGCGGTGAGACAGCCAGCGGGGGAGTGCTAACCTTCTCTCCTTTCATACAGGGGGGAGTGCAGACTGTATGACTTAGTGTTTGTTTATTGGAAATATGATGCATACAGTCAGTTGGAATGTTATTACTGGCAGCAAGATGGCTGCCGTTGATCTGTGACCCGGAAGTACCTATGTCAGGGGACGGATGAGGAGGAATAAGATGGCCAACAGGAAGTTCGGGTGGTTCGGGTGCAGCAATATGGCTGACAACAGGAAGTGGGGAAGTGGCTGCACCAATATGGCCATCAGTAAAGGAAGGGGCAGGGCTTTGTTTAGTATTTCCGGTGAGAGGGGGAGTGTAAGCCCTGCGGGTGCTGGTGGGTGGGACCGGCATCTCCCACAGCTAGCACAATAATTTGCAGAAACGAAACTTTGCTTGCGACAATGGGGGCATACGAGCAAACATATAATGAGTTAAAATCCAATGCTAATAACAAACATATACTTGAAAATTGCCATCATGAGATCGTGAATAAATCCCCAATGAAATGCGCTCTGGTTAATGTTCAGCACTGATAAGAGGCAGTGCTCGTGGCTGAAACAACCAAATATCTGTGCTCGCACACTGGCAGACACGATATTGAAACAATCTATGTCTCTAAAAACAGTCTGAATAAAATAAGTGCTTGCTATGTATAAAAACAGGAAGTGTTCACAGACTTCAATGTGCGTCCGCCCGAGAGCAGAGAAACAGGAAACAAATCGCAGACACATAGTTGTATCAGCCTCTACCTAAACTAACCCTAAAGATCTAAAGGAAGCCAGCTAATCAACTGAATGGAAGGTACCTAACTCTGACCCTATCTTATGTCCTTTGTCTACTTCTGTGTGCCCTAAGAAAAACTCCTAGCTACTTCTGTCTGCCCTGAGAAATACTCCTAGCGTTTATGACAGGAATCTGCCCTAATGTCTTCTGTCTGCTTCTGTCTGCCCTGAGAAAAACTCCTAGCGTTTATGACAGGAATCTTCTTTTCTGAATCTTTAAATCACAATTACCGAGGACAAGACAGATTGTCCACACCTCTATTTAAGGAGGCTTTAAACCCTAACAGCCAGCTTCCATCTACCCAGAAACAAGAAAGAAATGAAATCTAAGATAGTCACAGTAACCACAGGCAAGACATTTTATTGTTAGAAATGCATTTGAAGGTTTTGTCCTCACTATAAGCAAGTGACAGTCCAGCTCAGTGCAGCGTATAAAGAGGAACTAAGTTCTAACAGCGAAATTATTGCTGCGTAGCAAATGCTGGCAATGGCAGATCAAGAGCAATATATCAGAGAACCAGAGGTAGCAAGGGCGTAAGGCCAAACTACAAGCACACGTTACGTGTTCAAGAATAAATCAGAGGAGCCACACCTTGGCCTTATCGGGTACGCCAATAATGGGGCAAACCACGGTCAGACAATATAGCCAGCCCGAGAACGGAATAAGACACTGAGTTCAAAGAAAACAGCCACTTATCCATGTAACGTGTTGACAAGTCAAATTGTTCAGACTGCCCAGATTGAACCGGCCATGGGGCGACGCCCCAGAACAGACGACAGGCCTCCTCTGCGTTTCCCTCATTTTCGTTTGAGAGTCACGTGCACCAAATGATAAGTACTGTTTATGAGATCCAGCCAAATTGCTACCTCCTCCAAATTAAGTATATATATATATTTGCTGTAAACAGCGGGGATCCCCCAAGAAATACCACCCAGTCAAATGATGGGTTATATAACTCTGTTTAATACAGGGAAGTACATGAGATTTTATATTACTTGATACATAAGCATTTGTCATAGAATGTGTTGTTTGATCATTGGTTAATTGACATTTGATGGGACGAGTTAATAAGGAATCAAGCATAAGTTCATATATGGTAATATACATTTCTGCATGCGTTGCACAATGTTAAACGGTTCGAGTTGTTTACTGTTCCGGATACTGGATGTTGAAACTGTGTTTTAGGTCAGACTCCCTTACAATTTACTTTCTGTGGATTGACAGGTTGAGTCTGTAGAATTCATCTGTGTCATTTACAAATGACTAAAAAGCATTTTTATCATTAAGCTTGCTTTTTCAAAAGTTTTAAAACAGATGAGAGAAGAAGGCAGTGTGATGAGGACACCCCAGAAAGAGGGCATAGAGTTGTGACACAACGCTGGAACTGAGGGCCAGGGGAAGGTCAATAAAGTTTTTTTAATGCAGCTCCAGAAATATAACATTATTCTTATGACATAGACAACCCCTTTAACCAGGTCACTGGAATCTGAAAATAACCGTTGGTGGCCTTCAGGAGGTATTGTTGATGAATGTTACTCATTTGGTAACATAATAATCTTCCTTATAAATAAGGACTTCAGCTTGTTTACAGAAATTGTTACCTAATACTTGGCATCTCAGTAGCTATTTATGTACAGCCAGGAGTATTAGTCATCTGATTTTAGGAGGCTTCAGTGGTTTGGAGCCTTTTTATGTCTATGACTCAAACTGAGTTTTGTTTCAAAGTGACAGTGAAATAAACAATTCTGGTTTAGTCATGTTTTTCTCTGTTGGATAATTAATTTCTGGAGGCCAAACTTACTGGTACTAGAACAGTTAAAACACCAGTTCTACACCCAAGGCCCAATATAACATACCAGTGTTTAGTATTAGAATTGGATGCAGAGGAGGCCTCTTTATAAAAAAAAAAAGGAATAAACATTAAAAAGCTGCACTGAAATTGCTATCAGGTTGGGCCTGTTCTAAACTTAGGCTTCATCAGTCTCCTTTTGTTCAGAGTCTACTCTTTTTCCCTTCTACACAGTAGTATATGTGTAAAAAATGCATGCATCTTGGAGAATATATGAAAAGGAGATCCAGCCTTTTTAGAATAAGATCCATAATTTATTAAGAAATATCCACAGGGAAAGCAGGATAGCAAGCAGCAAGCTATACGATATACAATCAAATATGTAGCATAAAAACAAAGAAAACCTTATTTTTGTTCTGTGCACAAAAGTCTGCTGCATAGATAAGTTAAGGTATCTTAGTGTAAAATCAAAGTTCATTTCATAATCTGCTATTTGACATACATTATGCAATTCTTGCTGTTTAGTTGAAATTTAGCTTTTGGTTAACATGAAAACCATTTTTATATTCATTTTTTTAGAAGTAATGGTAAAGATTTGATTAGCAATTCTTGTTGCGGAAACACGTGATTATTTTTTCCTGAAAAGAACTACAACAAGTGAAGGGCTGCAGCCTTCAGCAGAAGTTTAGATTTTAACTACTTACTTTCCTGTCTTTCAGACCCATAGCTCCTACGGGACAGGAGTCAAGCCAAGTAAATCATTTCATTAGTGTTTCATACTTTATTTTGTAAACCTTTGCTTTATTTTATACTCTTAGGGCTTGTCTCCACGGCACAGGTTTGCCGCGGTTTTACAGACGGTTTTGACCACCGGCGGTCCGAAAAACATTGAACATGTTCATTCTTCCGACCAGTTTTCAGGCGGAATATGCACATGTCTATATGAAGGGGGAAGGCTTTTCTCCGCTAATCGGTAGCAGTGCACGAAAGCAGTGCAAATACCGGTTGGATAAACTGACCGGTATTTGTCCTGTGCCGTGGGGACGCACCCTTACATTTTTGCATGGCAGTAAATACAGTATATAGTTAATCTTCTAAATGGCTTGGTTTTAAAGTATTTGTTTTGTCAGATCATTAACAATAACTCAAATTTAGCCCAACTGTGAGGATATGTTCTCATGCAATGGCCTACGCAAGGAAGATGGGCTCACACAATTTGTTTCATCATTGTATGGCAGTATTTGTGCTATAAATTCAGTTAAAGTTACTAACCATGACCTACAAGGCTCTAAATAGCCTCCCCCCTCCATACATCTTTAGCTTAATCATCAGATTTCTCTTCTCATGCAATCTCCAGTCCTCACAGGATGTCCTTCTCTGCTTTTCTCTTGTCAGCCCCTTGGTCTTGCTCCATACTCTGGAACTCAGTACCTCAACACATCAGACTCTCCTCCAACTTCACTAGTTTCAAAAGTGACCTGAAAACCCATCTCTTCAGGAACGCCGACAACCAACACTACACATACCTTACTGCCACTACCCACACATAAACATGCCTGCCCCTCACCTTCTGTCTCAATCCTCCTCCATTGTAGATTTTAAACCTTTGTGGGCAGGGTCCTCTCTCTCTTGTACAAGTTGTTGGTCAATTAATGTTACCATTGTACTTTGGTCTTATGCATGTAACCTCCCCTTCGAATGTACAGCCAGCGCCCTGGAATTAATGGTGCTTTAAAATAAATAATAAAATAATAAATTGTTTGGATGTTCTCACCTTTTTTTGGCATACTTAAATCTACCTTTCTGGAAAGGTCACAAAGCCAATGACTCTACAACACCAGTGAACCACAGTGAGAGTGATTATCCACAAATAAAGAAAACGGAACTGCTGTGAACCTTACAAGAATGTCTGGCCTGCCAAAATTTCACCAAGAATGCATGAATGACTTATACAAACTAACATCTAAAGATCTGCAGGTTTTAGTGGCCTCAGTTAAGTCAATGTACACAGTTGTGTAATAAAAACGATATTGCACAAAAATAGCTTTCATGGCAGCACTGCCAGTTACAGCCACTGCTGACCAAAAAGATACACAGGATTTCTCACCTTTGCCATGGAACACAGATAATATTCTGTGGACTGATGAGTCCAAGTTTGAACTTTCTGAAAGACTAAGCTAACATTGTATTCTACCATAAGAACATCATTCCATAATAGTCAAACATGGTGGTAGTATTGTGATGGTCTGTGGTTGCTTTGCTTCTGTCATAGTTGATGGAGCCATAAATTCAGCTGTCAGAAAATCCTGTGGGACAATGTCTACCTATCAGTTTGTGACCTAAAGCTCAAGAGCAGTTTGGTTATACAGTAATCCAGTGATTCAAAGCACATACAGGTCCATCTCAATTTTGTTTCTTTTGAGCAATGTAAAGGATTAGTAAAGGCCATCTTAAAGTGCTGACTTGAAACCCATTGAGGTGCTGTGAAAAGACCTTAAGGGGTTTTCACATTAGGCTGTTTCCTAGAGTCACAGCCAGCTTCAGGCTCCCCCTTTCTGATTAGGCTGTAGTTGGTTTTACAGCAGTGTTTGGAACATCAGAACTGCTAAGCCTAGCTGATCCTGTTAGAGGGAAATTGGCAATGAAAGGGTTTAGAGGGGTTCTACCACAACTTAATTTCGTCTTCTCACTTTTTGACACACAATGGGACACATTTATAAAGTGCTGTGAAGATACAACTAAGCAAGCTCTGAGAGCAAGGCAGAAGATCAGTGCTGGTCAGAACCCCTGACAATGAGCCGTAAACAGAGGAAGCAGAAAGGATAGAGCTGATATTTTCTTATTATATTTACAAACTTGATTAAATTTGCATTTTGGATGTTTCCATGTCAAAATTATATCATGACAAAACCCCTTTAAGAAGCAGGACACAAGACTACAGAGCTCAAAGGCTGAGTCCACATGGCAGAAGATGAAATACTGGTCGGATTCTAGTTAGAATATGAACAATATTTTACACTTGGTTTTCTGCCCTGCTTTTTGTTGTGGCTTTTTGCCGCAGATTTCAGGTGCCCCATTCAATAGAGCAATACTATGATCTGCTGTTTCCCAATGGATTATAGAACATGTTCTAAGTTTTTTTCAAAACCGGTGTTTTTTAAATCTGTCCTTAGAAAATCTGAGCTGTGTAGACTATGTCACATAATCTCCAAAAAATTGGGAATCTCGCAAGAGAACAAAGAGTGACTTTTGATCACTATATTTACTATTTTGCCATAGGCAAACTTAAACTCTATCAGTTCTCTATCTATTAAACACTAAAACGTAACTTTTATTATATCTAACTCTTAACCTCTATACACACTATTTAAAAACCTGATCTCTATCCTCATCAATTAACCCTTTTTGCTTCTGAAAGAGGGAATAACTCCCTTTCTATCATCAAGTCTGGTGGAACCCCACCTTATTAACAGGAGAGCCTTATATCTATAGCAAAGTACTAGCTTCAGTAAGGGATCCCAAGCCAACTACTTGGGCAGTCATCCCTAATCTCATAGACACAGAACAAATAAGGCCCCCTTGTGAAAACCGTCTGCAGCAGGTGACACTTGTAGGACAGAGGTGAGGGGATCACAATTTAAAACTTCATGCCTGACCTCGCCGACATGTTTCGCCAGCTAACCTGGCTTTACAAGGCTTAGAGGTCCGATCACATGTGGCGCAAGCCCGTTATGGAGATGGCGAATTTGACTGAAGGTTGTTGGCTCATGAGAGCATGGTGGCAGCTTTAGCAGGACATGTTATGAGTGTTCTCGCGCGGAAGTGGGAGTGGGCTTTATGTGGATTCTCTGATGGCTAATTGGTGAGCACCTGAATGGGGTGTTTACCTAACATGATATAAAAGGAAGTGAGCTCAGACCACATGTGATCGGACCTCTAAGCCTTGATGAAGCCAGGTTAGCTGGCGAAACATGTCGGCGAGGTCAGGCATGACGTTTTAAATTGTGATCTCTCACCTCTGTCTACAAGTGTCACCTGCTGCAGACGGTGTCACAAGGGGGGCCTTATTTGTTCTGTGTCTATGAGATTAGGGACGACTGCCCAAGTAGTTGGCTTGGGATCCCTTACTGAAGCTAGTACTTTGCTATAGATATAAGGCTCTCCTGTTAATAGGTGGGGTTCCACCAGACTTGATGATAGAAAGGGAGTTATTCCCTCTTTCAGAAGCAAAAAGGGTTAAATGATGAGGATAGAGATCAGGTTTTTAAATAGTGTGTATAGAGGTTAAGAGTTAGATATAATAAAAGTTACGTTTTAGTGTTTAATAGATAGAGAACTGATAGAGTTTAAGTTTGCCTATGGCAAAATAGTAAATACTGTGTAGACTATAGCTCGGATTTTCTATTGAGGTCTATGGGGATGATTTTACAGTCGGATTTTTGTGAATTCTAAATACTGAATCCACTTAAAAATCTGACTGTAACTCAGTCCTGTGTAGACATAACCTAAATTGTTAAAGAAATATAAACAAGGTTTTGTGTGGCTGACAAACAGGATGTGACATCACGATCCTGGCAAAGGCTGCTAGAGCAGGGAAAGGTGGTCGGTAAACTAGGGAAGCTTGTGTTCACAAGCAGGACCATTTCTAGGCTAAATCACATTCCCCTCTGTTCCCTCAATTAACATGTTGTGCCACGTCCCGATGCATTGCATCACCATTAACCAGTTCCTGACTGCACCCCCCCAACCCTAATATTTTCCTTTTTGTGTATGTATGTAAGGCTCTACCTTTATGTCATTTTACATCAGACTTTTTATAATATAAGGGAAAATGTTAAAAAAAATAGTCTGGCATGGCCTGGCATGCTGCTGGTGAGACGTGCCGGAGAGAGCTCCTCCAGAGTGATTAGCTGAAGTGGGGCTAATTCCAGCAATAATGGGGACAAAATGTAGCAGGAGAAGAAGCAGGGCTACCACAGACCACCCGGAAGATGAAGTCCTCATCTTGAACTGTCTTACCCCGCTGGCAGAGCTCCGGGCCGACTCCAGGGCTCTCTCCCTGGCGCGGGCGCCATCTTCAGAGCGCGAGGAGGGACAGAGACTTCCACCCGGCAACTCAGTCAGGCGTGCAGTGAGAAGAGCGCGGCAAGCAGACCTCCGACTGCAAGATATACCTCGCTCCCCGGGCACCGAGCGAGCACAAGGAGGTGAAGAGCAGAGTCGGCGGCAGCTGACTGCGGAGGCGAGCGAGGGCAGCTCCAAGTGCAGCACTCCGGCACTTAGTGCCGTTGAAGTGCCCCCCACGCGCTCAATGGATCCTGACATGTCACGGAGCAGCAAGCAGCTGAGGATGAGCGGCACAGCAGCAGGTACACAGACCAGGGTGTCGGGGGACGGGACCCCATATACCATAAGGGCCTCCACGGCTACAGGAGGCTTAGAAGCCACAGCAATGAGCCCCTCAGAGGAGCGGGGGGATGCACCACGTGGCGCGGCCATTAGGGGCGTTCAAGGAGGAGAGATGAGCCCGCCAAGCCCAACGGCCATCCCTGCACAGCACACGATGGAGAGCGGGGGAATAAGCCCATCTATGTTCAGGTCTCAGAGCCCCATGGCCTCTCCTATTCTGCAGCCCATGACTCTCTCCCTGGCCAGTGTGCAGCTAAGTCTGCCGGAGCTTAGCCCACAGTCCCCTGCAAGCACCCCTATGCGGGACAATCTTCAAGAGTCGACATGCCAGCCTCTAACTGATCCTATTGTTCGCATTCCAGCATCTGAAGCTTTATTAACCCTGCAGTGTCACCCTGAATTACAGGCTCTGCTCTCACTCCTTCCTGCCAGGAGTGATTTGACAGCATTAGCGCAAGACCTCAAAACTACCTAGCGTAGCGATCTGCAGCCTGTCAAGTCAGATGTGTCCTTATTGAAACAGAAATTTAAAACACTGGAGGAGCAACATGAGAGGGTCCAGCATCAGTTGGATACTATGCAATCCTCAATAAATGCCCAGAGAAACCTCCACCAAAATGTAATTGACCATATGGATGATCTCGAAAATCGAAATCGGAGGAACAATATTCGCATTCGTGGTCTCCCAGAGTCTGTGAGAACGCAAGATCTGTCATCAACCCTCACAAAATTATTCAATGAGTTGCTGGGAAAAGCGGCTTCAGATCCTATAGAAATTGATCGTGCTCACCATGCCTTGCGCCCACCAAGCATTGATGAGTCTAGACCGCGAGATGTCATTTGTCGCATCCACCACTTCTCACTCAAAGAATCTATAATGCAAAAGGCGAGACGCGTCGCAGCCATCCATTTTGAAGGCGCCCGACTAGCCTTGTTTCCGGATCTCTCCAGGCGCACACTCTGCCTTCGTTCCACACTGAAACCGCTGTTAGCCGTCCTGCAATCTCAAAGCATTTCATACCGCTGGGGTTTCCCCTTCGCGTTACAGGTCCGAAGAGGAGAGGAGATGCTCACAATGCGGTCCCCAGCGGATTTGCCGTAGTTTCTCACTGCATTGGATCTTCCCCCTGTTCCATTGCCGGACTGAGTTGCAATGTTTTCCCCTTCTTCCACAGGTTACAGCAGTGGTTCTCAGGGTTCGCTCAAAAGACAGGAATCGCAGAAGTCACTACTACCGCAGCGAGATCGCAGACCGTCTAGGTGAGTTTCAAGCCAAGAAGACCTGAGGGATCGGGTACGACATAGCCCGTCTGCCAACTGACTGTGAGCGTATTTATGCATACACCTTTATCACTTATTGTTGCTTGCTACCTACTTTGCGGCCTGACCATTACTGGCCCCACGGAAAGGGATGTCTTGTCTTTCTCCTCTTTTCCACCCTTCCTTCCTTCCTCCCCCCCTCCCCGAACCCTTTTTTTTTTTTTTTTATTATACCACTCCTTTTCTTCCCCTCCCATCCATTTTTTCACTGACAGACAAGTTCACCCCCAGGTATTGCTCACTTGTCACCCCCACCAGTTTCTACCGCCATGATCATCATGGCTTAAGCAGATATGTATGCTTGGTTGTGGTGATACCCCATCACCTGACTCACTCTGGAGATTTCTCTCATTTGGTTGATCTATAGAAAATTACCTATGCGCGTGTACAGTCATGTTCCCCAAATAGGTCGGGATTTCAGCGTAGTTCGCTGGCCCTGGGCAGCCTTGTTGCTGCGCATTTTAGTCTTTGTGCCTAAGGAGTTGGTTGAGAGAGTTGCGTTTAGCTCTCCACGAGTTTTTCTGGTTTTGTTGTTTGCTCTTTGCCAAACGGGAATATTTCTAGGAGCCATGAGGTCCCTCTTTTTACTGTCAGGGTACTGGTCCTTGTATGTGCCATGACGACGACCAAAATCACCTCCTTCAACGTGAAGGGGTTCAATATCCCTGAGAAGCGTTCCCGGATCTTGTACGAGATGCATAAGGCTCGTTCTCATATCCTATGTCTTCAGGAGACACACTTCAGCCAAACTCATCTCCCGGCCTTAACGAATAAGTATTACCTTGTCTGGTGTCATTGTAGCAGCGCAGACTCCAAAATCAAAGGAGTGGCGGTCCTGGTCCAAAAGTCTCTCCCACATCAAAATCCGGAAAATCGGATCCTGAGGCGGATACTCTTGTGAAAAGTGTAGTATTCAGGGCACCCCCTACACAATTGCGAACGTCTATGCCCAAATGGGGTCAGTTTTTTTTTTCTAAATTTAAGGTTCTGGATGATATGTCACACTCTTCGCACATGAGGACGATAATTTCTTTGTGGTGGACCTTTATGTGGCGCTACACCTCCTGTGATGGTACTTCATCAGGTACATTCCCAATCCCCTGAACAGGCTCAACAAACTTGTAAAAGCTGTCTGCCCGATTATGCAGCTAAGGTGATATTTGGGCAAATTCTGCATCCCGAAGACTAGAGGATTTGTATACATTATTACTTATCCCCACTCACAAAGTATATAGGCCGGAATTTGGATTATATATTCCTCCAACATTCCGCTTACTCCCGTGTGCAAATAGGGGTCTTAATGATGACCATATTGCATTTGGATCACGCTGCTATACATTCGTTCATTGTATTTTGCCCAGCGTCTTCGGAAAATCCTTTTCTTGGGCTGGATCCTGATCACGAGTACGTGACCTCAATTGATGCCCTGTGCCTTGCCGAAATGAAGCAAGCCCCCCCGCTCGTACATTTTGCAAACGATCAATGCACACAGACGACACCCTTCCACATTCAAATGGGAATCTTTGAAAAATGGTGTGTCTAGCGAGATTGTGCTAGATAAAACATGGATCAAGTCTGAAAAGAGATAGCGGCGGCTCATTTAAGAATCCTCTGCTGGACCCGATTACTCTCTTTGGGACGGAGCACAATAAGAGGGGGGGGGGGGGAAGAAGCAACCTACAGAGATCTGTTGCAGTCAAGCATGAGGTTCGTATAAAATACTCGAGCAGAAAATACAAAAGATATAAACAGCTATCTGTGCCCATTCATTCTATGAGGTGGAGCAAGACAGTAAACCTAAGCAGGTAGCTCGGTAGGGAGCTAAGGACCCAAAAGGGGCATCTTTGTGTTGTGCCCGCTTATTAAAGATCACAAGAAGGGAAAGTGTCCGTATCACCTCCGAGATTCTAGAGGCGTTTTCCGCTCATAACTATCTTGGTTTATATAAACCTTTACATATACCCACTTTATCATCATGCCAAATAAATTGGAAGGACTACATTAAAAGCCACTGACTCCTGAGTTGGGATCTGGAATGCCTGGCACTTTTTAGAAAACCCTTTTTCGGCGCGAGAGTGAAGTCGGCAAATTACCTCTTCCTGTCAAGGTAATAGCCCTAAGGACCGGATGGTTTACACCGCTAAATTTTGATAAATATCTCGGTGACGAGCTAGTTGGTTCCCCATGTTGGATTCCTTTAACTCACCTTCCTTTTACAAACTCGCAATAATTCGCACTTTGCGTATATGTACAGTGATCCCGAAAGAGGGGAAAGAACCCTCTTTCTTGCTACTAGCTCTCAGACCGATGTCTTTGCTAAATATCCGGATTGTTAAGTTGGTTCGCCCAAAGTATTAGCGATCTACGACTCAATATGGTCTTACAGGAACACGCTTATTGGTCGCTCGATCAGGATGCCTTTTGATTTCCACAGTTGAAGCGCGATGTGAGTTCTAGGTCGTGACCAATATGATTAAAAAACTCTATTTGATTCACCAGAAAATGAGAGAAGAGGGGGTTGCCCGGGATGTGCTTTTCACTAGCGCGGGAAAAAAGCGTTTGATCGAGTGGATTGGTTCCTTTATCGCAAAGCGGTTCTGAAAAAACTTAGGTGTTGGGGACTAGCTCATGATGCAAAAGGATCATGGCCTTGTATCAGAACCCATTGGGACCAAGACAGAATCAAGGAACTTTATCAGGCCTTCGGTCCACGATACGCAATGACACCAGACAGGGTTGCCCCCTCTTACCAATATTAATTGTGTTGGTATGGAAAATCTGTTAAGGGACATTAGGAATAATGCCTCAGGAACATTCGGGGGTGTGGATCGTGGGCGGTATACAGCATAAATGTGCAGCTATATGCGGATGACCTCTTATTTGTTATATAACCCAACCGCTTACCTCACTCGAGTACTTGATGTATATAGATCCTTGAACTTGTTTGGGACACTTTTCTAATTTCAAAATTAAATTGTCGCCAAAATGCACTGCTCTGGACGCACAAATCTAGATGGAGACCTGGTGACCTTATTAAGAGAGGGTTCCCGTTTTAAGTGGGCGCTGGGCGTTGCCTTCAAATATTTATGGATTCACCATTCCGGCGGGATCCCCAAGAAGTGGATCGCGCCTCAACTTTACCTGTCTTGGTAGGCCATTATTACAGCAGATCTGGAGTAGGGAGAGGGAATGCCAAAGATTTTTCCTGGCCATGAGGAAAAAATAAATATAATCGCATAGAATGTATTGCTGCGCATCCGCGTATCTCTTCGCAGACTATACACATGTTTACTGCGTGATAAAAACGTTCCTTTCCAATCTGTGGATTAGCTTTTCAGATATTTTATTTGGTTCGGGTAGGAGAAAAGACTAGGATAGCGAAGTCGACACGCGTAGAAAAAAAAGACAGGATGGAGGGTTGGCATGTGCCACGGATTGTGAAACAAGACCTTACTATCTGGCCCGGTCACATGTCCCGTTTGTTGATTTTACCAACATTTACGCTGCAAAGAATGATGGGTGCAGATTAACGGAAAGAATTTATAACGTTCCCTTATTCAAATCCTCCCCTGGCTACCACGGTCCTCATTGCCCTTCGGAAGATGTTACTAAAAACTTATATGGGTGCAGAGGCATACATTCTTTGCGTGGCACACATATGGCTCAGACGGGGATCTGCTTTGCCCGGGTGGCCGCTGACCCCCATTAGAGTAAACCCGTATCTGGGGATAAGTTGTTTCTTGGCATAGCTCTGATGGATGCTTCAGGGACCCCTTATCGTTTCGCTGACGTGCTGGACCACTCAGAGGGGACTGAAGAATAGAGCGGAGATTCAAGATACCCTCCCTACTTCAGTTAACCTGGTTTAGTTATCTACTGATCTCTCACTACTACGCCACCAACAACGGATCTAATCTGCAACTACATAGGCCATTAATCCCTGTGGGAGGAAAATAATGTGTTTGCCACCTCATCTCCAAAACTATATGACCTGATCGTGTCAATCCCGGTCGCCAATCACGGTACCCCGCTTATCATAATGAGTTGGGCTGCAGAGCTTGGGTTGATCTTTTTCTGCGAGGAGTGGCCAAAAAAAAAGCTAATGTACTAGCATATAAGTATATAGTATCTCTTGTAGATTACAAGAACTTAATTTTAAAATACTCTCCCGCTGGTCACAGAGTAGACGACATGTTTACACGATATATACCCAGGTATCTGGAGCATGCGGGAGGTGCGGAAAACGCAGAGGGGTCTATGGTCCCACATCTGGGGGGCCTGTCCGGCAATTAGAGCCTATTGGTTTAAATGTCCTGCAAATAATTGAAACTCTAGTGTATTGAATTAATATTACAAAAATGTCCCTTCGGTGGTGCTCTTGCAGATTATCCCCCCTACCTTACGAGTACTTAAGGACATATAATTATCTTTATGACTCTAGCGCAGCCAAAGCCTAAATACAGCGTTTGTGGGGTCAAGCTGAGTCGCCTTCCATAACCGCGTGGAACAATGAACTTACATCTTTCCACAACGTATTGGGAAGAGATCTGGGACGGACCATAGCAGGACATTGGATAAATACATGACCACCTGGTCGAGATGGATGATTTTTTTGTATGCTCTTCAGAGTTCGCAGGAAACATTTCGAAACATAGAAATTATCCCACCTTTGGGTCAGGGGTGGTGGAGGAAGGAGCAACACGGGTTGTTGTGGTTTTAAGTTTACTTATCCGGGATCGCCATTCTGTTTTGTGAGGGACCTCAGTGAGTAATCTTTTGGATGGCTCATTTTTACATTGCTCTGTCATCTTTTTTTTTCTTCCTTGTTTTTCTGCTCGGCAAGATTTTGTTTGTGTTCTTTTGTTTGTTAGTTTTTCATTGGAATGTTGTTTTATCAGGTGTGACAGGTTAAAACATATGTATCTCCGATGGCTATTTTCTGAGGATTGTCTATAGCGAGTACATGCTGATCTTTTGGCCCTCTGTGGTCATGATTGTCCAAAGATGGAGTATTGCTCGTCTGCCTCTAACCAGAGAATTTATTGTATGTACTTTGACATATTCTGGGCTATGCTCAAGTGATTGATTCAGATGATGGTATTGTTGGATATTCAATAGTCTATGATATGTTCATTTTTGTTGTTCTAATGTGATATTGTGTGCAAACACACTTAGCTGATTTGTACTGCATGCTTGTTTCTGAATAAAGCGTTTTGAATAAGAAAAAAAAATAGTCTGCTTTTCACATTTTTTTATTTATTTTTTAACAGCAAAAGTGGTGCAAAAATAATAATAATCATGTCACTTTTCCATTACGGACATTCATATAAAGGTGATATAAATTTTTATAGTTGTAAAGGGTGAAGATATAAATTGTGGTTTGGGTTCTCAGGTTTTTGTTTTACTATTTTCTTGTTATTAAGGCTGATATATTAGCCTCAGTTACAGGGGAAATACACAACGTGGAGTCACTGCAGAGCTGATGTGGGTCTAATAAGACTCAGCAGCTTCTGCAGTCACAGGGCCCCGGTGGTCACATGACTGCAGTCAATGCTAGACCTGGGTGCTAAGGGCCCACCAGAAGAGTTAATTGTGGGGACCCACCCCAAAACATATATAAGTGATTACAGTGCAGTAACACCCAGGGACTCATAGGAGACATTGTCTATGATGAGTTGTTCTCTTTCCCATTTTTCCCTCCAGTCCAGAATGCAATGATGACTTCTCCCAGCCATGACGTGTCCCTGTAGAATTTACTACACAAGCATCTTAGACTCCTTATTTTTCCAGCACTTCCCTACCAATTCTCACCTCTCAAACTTTCCATCCATAGCACCCCTAATGGTTAAAATGACCTCATTGTGACCCAAACAGTAAAAGTACCCCAAAACAGCTATGGGATCCTATTTGTGCACAAAGTTTTAGGCTTGTTTTTTGTCCCCATATAGAAAGTAGATAAACCTTTTTTGCATAGGTAGTCACAATTAGATAGGTAGGTTGGCCCCTGAATTGATATATAGACCCCCATTAGGTAGGTAGATTTATAGCCCCCCAATAGGTAGGTATCTTGATCCCCCATTAGGTAGATGGGTAAGTAGACCCAATAGGCAGCAATATAGGTAGTTATATAGGGCCCATGTAGGTATGTAGGAAAAGAAATAGCCCCTCATGAGTAGGTAGGTATATTGGCCCCT
This sequence comes from Phyllomedusa bahiana, assembly GCA_025379985.1. Taxonomy (NCBI): domain Eukaryota; kingdom Metazoa; phylum Chordata; class Amphibia; order Anura; family Hylidae; genus Phyllomedusa; species Phyllomedusa bahiana. The sequence continues at coordinate 55,150 of JAODAL010013948.1, forward strand.
GTATGTAGGTCAGTATATAGACCCCCAGTCGGTAGGTTGGTATAGAGGTCTCCGAGAAGGTAGGTTTATAGGCTCTGATAGGTAGATATATAGGCCTCCTTTAAGTAGGTATATAGACCCCTGTAAGTAGATATAAGCCTCCTGTATGTACAATGGGTTGCAAAAGTATTAATACCCTTTGAACTGCTCCTCATCTTTAAATGTTACAGCCACAAACATAAATGTATTTTGTTGATATTTGATGTGATAAAGCAACACAAAGTAACAAGTATTTGTCAAATGTAAAGAAAATCATACATGCTTTCCCAAATATTGGCAAATTAAAAAACTGAAAAGTGTGGAATGAGTATGTATTCAGCCCTTTCTACTTTGATACAACTTACTAAAATCTAGTGTGACCAATTTAAGTAACCTAATTAATAAACAAAGTACATTTATATGCAAACAGCATCATGAAAACCAAACAACATATGAGACAGATCAGGGGCAAAGTTGTGGCAAAGTGTATTGCATGGTAGTCTTTAAAAAAAATAGCCTTATCTCTGAACATCTCATAGAGCACTTCAATTCATCATTTGTAAACGGAAGGAGAATGGCACAACTGCTAATGGACCAAGACATGGCCATCCACCTAAACGGACAGCCCAGACAAGGAGAGCACTAAATAGAAAAGCAGCCAAGAGGGCCAGGATCACCCTGGAGGAGCTGCAGAGATCCACAGCTCATGTGGGAGAATCTGTCCACCGGACAACTATTAGTTCCCTTGAGAATCTATGGCACGACTTGAAAATTGCTGTTCACAAACATTCGCAAACAAATCTGACTGAGCTAGAGCTATTTTGCAATGACGAATGGACAAAAATTCCAGCTTCTAGATGTTAAAAGTTGGTAGAGACATACCCCAACAGACTTGGCAGACTTGGCTGAATACATATATACACCACACTTTTCAGTTTTTTAATTTGCAAAAATTTGGAAAACCATGTATCCTTTTGTTTTACACTTCACGAATACTTGCTAATTTGTGTTGATCACATAAAATGTCAATAAAATACATTTACATTTGTGGCTGTAACATTTAAAAAATGAGAAACAGTTCAAGGGGTATGAATACTACATTTGCAACCCACTGTAGATAGGTAAGTATAGAGGCTGATTGAATAAAAAAAAAAAAAAAAAAAAGATGCTTGGCTCACCCCATTTCCCTGCCAAGTAACTCCCTCCAGAATCTCGTGTATTGTGTGAAGTCATCATGCCACCCATGCTGAGACAATGCTCCTGGTATGTCCTAGACCAGAAGCCTATGCTCCAGGCCTAGAAAACCCAGTGGCGAAAGGAGGCACGGTCGCATCACTATATCACGGCTCCTGTGGCACTGATCTGTATGGGGAATGGGGAAAGCATGGGAGAAGTCTTGGAGACGGTTATGTGAAGAGCTGATGAGAGGAGAGCAGAGAAGAAGGTCCTGTGAGGAGTGGAGATTGCGAGAAGGGAGGAATCTGGAGATTAGAGCAGAGATGTATGGAGGGGAGAGGTTATTGAGAGCTTTTTAGGTCATGGTTAGTACCTTGAAATGGATTCGCTGGGCAATGGGTAGCCAGTGTAGGGATTGACAGAGGGTAGAGGTGGATGAGACAGGCAGCAGAGTTGAGGATAGTTTGAAGGGGAGCAAGAGTGCTGGATGGGAGGCCATAAAGAATGGTGTTACAATAGTCTAGGCGGGAGATGACAAGGGCATGGACTAACGTTTTTGTAGTGTCAAAGTTGAGGAATGGATGCGTGAGATATTTTTTAGGTGGAAGCGACAGGCAGAGGTGAGGGTATGGATGTGTGGTTTGAAAGACAGAGAGGAGTCAAAGGTTATCCCAAGGCAGCGGACTTGTGGAGCTGGTGAGAGTGTACAGCCATTGACAGTGATAGAGAGATCAGGTGGAGGGATGGAGTGGGACGGTGGAAAGATGATGAATTAGGTTTTGTCCACATTTAGTTTTAGGAGGTGGGAGGAGAAGGAGGATATGGATAATAGACAGTCTGGGATGCGGGAGAGAAGAGAGTTTATATCAGGACCGGAGATATGAAGGTGGGTGTCGTCCGCATACAGGTGGTATTGAAAGCCGTGTGAAGCTATGAGTTGACCCAGGCCAAGAGTGTAGATAGAGAAGAGTAGTGGGCCCAGGACTGACCCCTGGGGGACACCAACAGAGAGAGGGCGAGAGGAGGAGGTGGTGCAAGAGTGAGAGACACTGAATGTCCGATCAGAGAGGTATGAGGAAATCCAGGAGAGGGCCAAGTCCGTGATGCCGAGGGAGGAGAGGATTTTTTAGCAGGTGGGAATGGTCAACAGTGTCAAAAGCAAAGGACAGATCTAAGAGGAGAAGCACAGAGGAGTGACGTGAGGCTTTAGCAGTTACTAGGTCATTGGTGACTTTGGTTAGGGAGGTTTCAGTAGAGTGGTGGGGTCGGAAGCCAGATTGGAGTGGGTCAAGGAGAGAGTTGGAGGAGAGGTGAGAGTACAGTTTAAGATGCTGCTCAAGGAGTTTGGATGCAAAAGGAAGCAGTGAGATGGGGTGACAGTTGGACAGTGAGGAGGGGTCGAGAGATGGTATCTTAAGGATGGGTGTGATGGTGGCGTGTTTAAATGAGGAAGGGAAGATGCCAGAGGTTAATGAAAGATTGAATAGGTGGGTGAGGGCTGGGAAGATAACAGTGCTGAGGTCTGGGATGAGGTAGGTTGGCAATGGGTCAGAAATACAGGTAGTGAGGTTGGATTTGGACACTAGAGAGGAAAGGTTATCGTGAGTAACAGTGGGAAAGCAGGTTATAGAAGTGCACACTGTGGACTGTGTCAGGGTAGGGGCGGGCGATGGCAATGATAGAGGTATAGAGGTGGGCATTGGGAACTGTGGGGTTAAGCTTTCTCTCATTAGGTTGATCTTGTTTAAGAAATGAGTGGCAAACTCGTCCGCTGATAGGCGAGATGGGGGAGGAGGTGCTGGGGGACGGAGGAGAGAGTTGAATAATTGTCTGGGGTTGTGAGACAGGGAGGATCTGACAGTGGTGAAGTAATCCTGTTTGGCGTTGGCAAGTGCAGACTTAAATGCATGTTGTGATTGTTTGTATGAGGCGAAGTCATCAGTGGAGAGAGTTGAGTCTGTGTGCCAGGGTTGTCTGCTGATTTTGCGGGTTCTGTTATGTATGATAGGAGTGACTGAGCCGAGGGTGGTGGTGATTGTTTTGTAGAAAGCAGTGGCTGCATCTGGGTCGTCGAGGGAGGATATGGTAGAAAGGGGTGCAAGAGAGTCAGAGAGAGTGCGAGGGTTGAGGTTGTGTAGGTTTCTGCGTCGGTGTACTAGATGTGAGACAGGAGGAGCAGGTGGAGTGGAGATGGTGGAGAAGGTAAGCAGGTTGTGGTCAGATATGGGGTGGGGTGAGTTCGAGATGTCAGATAGGGGGCAGAGGCAGGTGAAGATGAGGTCCAGTGTGTGCCCATCTTTGTGGGTGGCTCCAGATGTCCACTGTGAGAGGTTGAAGGAAGAGCAGAGTGAAAGGAGTTTGTTGGCAGCAGAGTGGGGTACATCAATTGGGATGTTAAAATCTTCCATGACAATAGTGGGGATGTCAGTGGAAAGAAAGTGGAGAAGCCAGGAAGCAAAGTGATCAAGGAAGGTGGTGGCAGGGCCTGGGGGGGCAGTAGACAACAGACACTTGGAGGTTGGAGGGGGAGTAGATGTGGACAGAGAGCACTTCAAAGGAGGAGAGTGTGAGGGAAGGCAGAGGTGGAGAGGGGACGAAGGAACAGATGTCAGACAGGAGAAGACCAACACCTCCGCCATGCCTGTTACTGGAGCGTGGAGTATGGGTAAGATGGAGGCCGCCAAAGGAGAGCGCAGCAGGGGAGACTGTGTCAGAGGGTGTCAGCCAGGTTTCCGTCATACCCAGGAAGAGTAAATTGCGTGAGATGAATAGGTCATGTATGTAGGAGAGTTTGTTACATACAGACCGTGGGTTCCAGAGAGCTCCAGGGAGAGAGATAGAGGGAGCAGAGATCAAGGGAATGTGTTTGAGGTTGAAGGGGTTAACAGAGTTTGTAGGGTTGGATCTGTTAGGAAAGCTAGAGACCATAGTGGGGATGTGCTGAGGAGGCCCTGGGTTAGGACTTATGTCCCCAGCAGCCAGGAGGAGCAGAGAGAGGGTGAGCAGGTGGGAGTAGGATAGACTATAGTTTGGTTGAGTCTGTTTGGTGCAGAAGACATTAACAACATATATTACCGGGACACAGTGACCATACAGTAGTGGATACCAGCTGTACACAGGCTCTGCAGACATATAAGGGATTACAGTAAAGTTACATCCAGGGACTTACAGGAGACGTCTCTGAAGAGTTGTTCTCTTTCTCTTCTTCGTCTCCATCTGGCCCAGACTGCCATGATGTCTTCACTGTAGATGTTACAAAACAAACATCTTAGACTCCTCAATTTATCAGCGCTTCTCTACCAATTCCTATCACTATACAAACTCCCATCTATAGCACCTCATATAGTAGCCATGTAATATGCCCCCTGTAGACAGAGAGTAGCCTCCGGTAGCCAGATAGTTGCCAGGTAATATTTCCACTGTAGCAATGTAGTAGCCCCCTGTAGCCAGACAGTAGCCCCTGTTAGCCATATAGTAGCCCTCTGTAGAGATGTAGTAGCTCCTGTAGCCAGATAGTTGCCCTTGAAGGCATGTAATACCCCCTGTAGCCAGGCAATATTTCCCCTGTAGCCAGATAGTAGCCCCCTATAGCCATGCAGTAGCCCCTGTAGTAGCTCTTATAGCCAGGTAGTAGCCCCTGTAGTAGCCCCTATAGCCAGGTAGTAGCCCCTGTAGTAGCCCTTTATAGCCAGGTAATAGCCACTATAGCCAGGTAGTAGTCCTTGTAGTAGCCCTTTATAGCCAGGTAATAGCCCCTATAGCCATGTAGTAGCCCCTGTAGTAGCCCCTGTAATAGCCCCTATAGCCAGGTAGTAGCCCCTGTAGTAGCCCCTATAGCCAGGTATAGCCCCTACAGCCAGGTAGTAGCCCCTGTAGTAGTCCCTATAGCCAGGTAATAGCCCCCTATAGCCATGCAGTAGCCCCTGTAGTACTTTCTAATGGCAAAACCGCAAATCATCTGAAAACCAGCCACAAACTGGGGGACATGGCCTTAGGGTTAAACTGAAAGGAGAAACCAATGTGTATAGATAACACAGGATCCACCAGTCACAATAGAAGATAGTCAAACCTCTAACTCTCCCCCTCCCTGCATACTGACTTCTTCCCATGCCTAGAAAACTCTCCTATAGAAGTCAATGGGACTGATCCAGTTCACAGGCTCCAATGTGCATGAAGTTGCTGTAAAGCATCTCTCTAAATGCTGTTAAAAGCAGTGCAAGCAAGAATGGTGTCCCCATAATCATATATAGATGACTGAATTGAGAAAATAAAAACAGTTAAGAAGAGAATAATATGTCTTGTTTTAAGGGTCTTGTTTTAATAAGTAGATAAAAAATGGCGACAGAATCTCTTTAATTGAACTTATTTCTTTAGAGGGTTTTATATCATTAAACCCCTTAATGACACTGGATGTAAACTTATGTCAAAGTGCCGGCAAGGGGCTTTGTAGTGGGATTGCGTTGCAATCCCGCTATATAGCTGGAGGCTGTTAGCTGCTAATTGCAGCTCACACCCGCCGGTTACAGTGGGTTTAACCCCTTAGACACCACAACAAACATGGCCGCATTGTCTAAATGAATGAGAAACGGTAGCACATCAGGGTGAGATCGCGGGGCCCAGATCACTTAATATGGCAGCTGGAAGCTTTGTGAAGCCATCACCGTCATGTTTTTTGTTTCGCTACCTCTGCCCCAGACACCCTAATGCATTGTATAGACAATGCATTAGGCTGTATGAATGGTAGCTTAAAAGTGTAAATATTAATATATGTGTGTGTATATATATATATATATATATATATATATATATATATATATATACAGTATATATTGTTACATATACACTCACCGGCCACTTTATTACTACACATGCTATGTATCGGGTTGGAACCCTTTGCCTTCAGATCTGCCCAATTCTACAGTGGCAATAATTCAAAAAGGTGTTGCATTGTATGTCCAATTGGTAACCAAGGGGCCCAAAGAGTGCAAGAAAATAATTCCCACAACCATGACACCACCACCACCAGCCTGAACCGTTTAGTACAAGGGCAGGATGGACCAGTGCTTTCATGTTTTGTTTTTTTGTACCGCCATATTTGACCTTAACATCGTATGTCGCAGCAGAATCGGATCATCAGACCAGGCAACGTTTTTACAATCTTCTACTGCCCTAATTCGAAATCGCTTGGCAAATTGGAGCACAGTTTCCTGTTTTATTAGCATGAAGGTGATGGACACCGGTGTTGGTCTTTCTGCTTGTAGCCCATCTGCCTCAAAGTTCGCCGTACTGTGCGTCAGAGATGCTCTTCTGCCATACCTTGGTTGTAATGGGTGGCTATTTGAGTCACTGTAAAATACAATAGGATCTTTTCCATGTAATGGTTGGTCAGTAATAACCGAAAGATTTGTGTACTTTTATATGATATTTTGCTCAGATTTACAGTTAGACAACTAAATGCATACTGTACAGTGGGTTGTAATTTCATTAATTTCTGTAATCTCTTTCCACTCTAGCTCACACTCTATACTTTAAGGCCCTTTTAAATCAGTTTATTTGCATTATGTTAAGATGCTTACTACTTACTGATGCTTAGTATCTACATTCAGTATTATACATTAAAAAGAGGAAGGTAGCCTAACAGATGGAAATAAATATTTTCCTGCTATAAACATGATTGGGAAAGGCACTGCAAGTTCTATAAAAAGATGTATGCTTTACGACATGCATTGACTACATAGCTAATTAACTGGCACAAGTACACTAAAATAACGGCTTGTTCTGATTCTCTTAGAGTTCTTCGTGGAAGAATTGATCCCTCTGGACCTACTTAAAAGACTTGACACCACTGGAAACTATACATTAATTGAGCTGATTTGAGTTTTCCTGGGAGTTGCTTATTTAGCCAGTAACTAGGCAATATTCTGCAGCCACTATTTGCTACCAATACCCACCACCTTCATTGGATTTATTTATATTGAGATATATTACCTTAGGGAAAGTAAATGATAACATTGCTTCAAAGACGAACAAAAAAATGGGAGGTTTTGAGGGCTATAATGTGTAAGGAGGAAAACCAGTTAACATATATTGGTGCCAGCAGGAAAGAACCTATTCAAAAACAAGCACAGCACTCCAAAAGATCTCAAAAAGTATCAAAAATTGGTTATTTAACTGCGCTCCAATTGAACTGCCTTTATTACCAGCAAGCTTCTTTCACTTACCGTATATACTCGAGTATAAGCCAAGTTTTCAGCACAAAAAATGTGAAAAAGGCTTACTCGGCTTATACTCGAGTCACCACCGGCGTCCGAGCGCTACAGTGGCCTGGGTGCCGGCGAAGATCCATCAGCTGTATGCAACTCCTCTGGGAGTGCATACAGCTTATCCTCAAGTTACCTGGGGGCGCCCGGGCGCTTGCGGAGATCGCTTCAGGTGTATGTGAATCCTCTGGGAGTGCATATAGCCGACTCTCCGGTCAGCCGACAGCGTCCGGGTGCTGCCTTGGCCGGGGTGCTGTTGGCGATCTCCTCAACTGTATACGACTCCTCTCAGAGTGCATACAGTTCAAGACACTATTGCGGAGCAGAGAGCGAACGGAAGTTTACATACACTATATAAAAAGGCACATATGCATGTTTTTTTTCACTATCTGACTATAGGTCAATTAGGATTGCCAAAATTATTTATATTTGCCAAATGCCAGAATAATGAGAGAATTTTTAAGGAATTTTTATTACTCTCTGCAAAGTCAAAAGTTTACATACATTTCATTATTATTTGGTAGCATTACCCTTAAACTGTATGACTTGGGTCAAGTTTTTTGGATATCCTTCCATAAGCTTCTCACAATAGTCGATATGAATTTTGGCCCATTCCTCCTGACAGAACTGGTGTAACTGAGCTATGTTTGTAGGTTGCCTTGCCCGCACCTGCCTTTTCCGCTTTGCCCATACATTTCCTCCAAATGTAACGATGGTCATTATGGTCAAACAGTTAAATTTTAATTTCGTTAGACCACAGGACATGTCTCCAGAAACGTAGGTCTTTGTTCCTGTGTGCATTTTCAAACATTAATCTGGCTTTTATATGTTTCTTTTGCAGTAATGGCTTCTTCCTGGCAGAGTGGCCTTTCAGCCCATGTTGATACAGTACTCGTTTCTTTGTGGATAATGACACAATCTTACCAGCTTCCACCAGCATCTTCACAAGGTCTTTTGCTTTTGTTCTTGGGTTGATATGCATATGTTGGACCAAAGCACGTTCATCTCTGAGACAGAGATTTGTCTGCTTCCCGAGCGGCATGATGGCTGGACATTCCCATCTTATTTGTACTTGCATATTGGTGTTTCTATAGATTAACATGGCACCTTCAGGTATCTGGAAATTGCACCCAAGGATGATCCAGACTTGTGCAAGTCCACATTTCTCTTCCTGACATCTTGGCTGATTTCTTTAGACTTTCCCATGGTGTTTCTGGTGTGCTTTAAAAAATACATCCACAGGTGTGTCTCTAATTAACTAATATGTTGCCAATAAACTTATCAGAAGCTTCCAAAGATATGACATCATCATATGGGCTGTCCGAAATTGTTTAAAGGTATAGTAATCCTAGTGTATGTAAACTTTTGACTTTGCAGAAACTAACAAAAATGCCTTAAAAAATCTCTCTCTCATTATTCTGGCATTTGGCAAATAAAACAATTTTGATAATCCTAACTGACCTAAAACGGATAATGTTTATTCTGATTTCATGTCAGATAGTGAGAAAAACATATGTGTCTTTTTATATAGTGTATGTAAATGTCTGGTTTCAACTGTATCTCTGTTGTAATCCCCTGTAAACCATTGCTGTAGCCTCCTTCTCTGTCACATATAGACCATGGCTGTAGCCTCCTAGCCTGTCACATATAGAATGATCCTGTAGCCTCCCCTAAGTCACATATACACTACTGCTGTATCCCATTTCTCTGTCAAATATATACTGGAGCTATAATCTCCTTCTCCATCACATATAGACCACCATTGTAGTCCTCTCCTCTGTCACATATAAACCGTCACTGTAGCCTCCTACTTTGTCACATAAAGACTGGTGTTGTAGCCTTCTCCTCTACTGTAAGTAAGCCACTACTGTATCCCCCTTACTCTGTCACATATAAACCACTGTTGTATCCTTCTTGTCTGTCACATAAAGACCACAGCTATAGATCTCTCCTCTGTCACAAATAGACCGCCATTGTAGCCCCTTCTTTGTCACATAAAGTCCCTGCTCTAGCCCCCTACTCTATAAGATATAAACTGCCACAGTAGCCCCCTCCTTTTCACATAAAGCTTGATGCTGTAGCCCCCTCCTCTGTCATACATAAACTGTCACTATAGCCCTCTCTTATTTTCACATAAAGACTGGTGCTGCAGTCCGCTCCTCCCATGTTGGAAAAATGTATCTAGATATATGAGATATACAGTATATCTCCAGCGCATTGACTCCCAAATAGTATTTACAGGACTTAATTGTCAAATAATTATTGCTGAGGAATTAAGACAAAAAAGTCAGTCATTAATTTTAATATTTAAGCTATGACTATGAGGCCATGAGGAAAACAGATTAAGAGCACTTAGGTGTTCAAAATGCCTCAGCTATCCCTCTCTGTATTGATGATCTGTACCTGATTTTAGGAAGTTTGAAATGAAGAACATTTTGCATTATATCTGGCAGTCATGCTGACCAACTTGGACTTTTCACCTATGATTTATGTTTCTTGGAGTGAGGTACTTGCACGAAGTGAGGTTCATCTTTGAAGATACTTTAAAGCAAGCTGGTTTTCTCTCTTTATATTACCATGAGCAAAACAGACCATGTAGAAAAAACTTTTCGTAAGAGGTTTTTTGTTTTTTTGTTTTTTTAAATAAGACTATGTCTGCATACATTTTGTATGTCTTTATGAAGTTATGGGTTCAGTCAGTGTTAAGAGAAAGATATTTTTCCAAAAGCTCTAAAAGGTGTGGAGAGAATATGTGCATAAGTGGGAGATGGAGAATGTTTATACTTCAATTTTCATCTATTCATCTACAGTATCAGAGGGGGGTAAAAATTCCTTCTCAAGGCTGCTTGACTATCAAAACAATTTATACATTGACATAATTGTTTGGTTTTTTTTTTAATGAAATAATCTACAGTAATAATTTATTCAGGTAGGTTCCTGAGGTAAATTTATTAACAAGTGAATACACAATACCTGGGTGAAGAATACCAGTTACACTAAATATAAACTGAAAAAGGTGAATACAAAAATGATCATGAAATCAAATCACATAAATACTAAAGTTTTCCATCTGGCCATATAACAAATGATAATCAAGGGTGGTTCTTCATTTATAAAATTGGGTTGCTCTGATGTTTCTTCCAGTGTAATTTAGTGACAACGAATTATTGTCTGTTCTCCATACAGAAAGCTATAATAAATTACTGGAAGCATGTATGCTTTCATATATTACAGAATACTAGAAATACAAATACAGAGCTTTCGGATTGTCAAGCAATTAAATCACTGTACAAGCCTAAATTGTGGAATTAAACATGATAAATAATCCTGCTCATGGCTTACATGCAATCTTTAAGCTTCCAGAAAGGAGGGGTGCTGTTTCTGTGTGTTTGTGAGTAAAGTGATGTCACCCTGCAAGTGAGCAAAGCACTTGATAGGCTTTTTACAGAAAGACCAATAGGAATTCATACACTAGTGGAGGTTGGGCTAGCTTGTAAATGGATGAGTGGAGTAACAGCCACAATACTACGCTGTTGGACAAGATTTTCATTGGATAGGTTAATAAAGAAACCATTTTAGATGACGAAACTAGGACTTTCATTTTATGAGCTTCCCGAAATCCCTTGTCAGTCTGACCGAACGTCAATCTACTTACAGCAGACTGGCAAGTGAAGGAAGTAGCTCTGGAAGCAATCCCCTGAGATAGAAAGTGATAAGAAAATATAGTCCCAAAACATCCAGTGCCATATGCTGTGTTGTGACAGATGGGCAATCCTTTCTGAGACTAGAGCATACATTACTATAACATACTGATAGGTTAATTGGCTTCCTATGTTATTAGACGCAGTGGGTGGAGGGGTTAGACAGGGAATTAGAATGTAAGTCTCACCTGAATGAAGGCAAAGCCCTGTGGAAGATGTTGCTATATAAATAACAGGACATTGATGCATTTGCAGGTAACCTGATGCCCTGGTTACTTCTTCATGATGTCAGCTTTAGGGCTCATCTACATGGCAATGATTTATAGTTAGTTCTTGACATCGTTTTCAGATTATGACAACTGACTGTAAACCATTTCCATAGACCTCGATAAAAAATCTACACATTTTAGAATTTCTGACTTTCGGATTTCAAAACTGGTGTTTTTCAAAAAAACTTGGAACCATAATAATCCGCTGTATTTCACTCGGAAAATGGTGGATTGTTACACTATTCAATGCAAAGGGCCGGTCAAAATCCGAAAACCGATCCCAAATCTTGTGCACAAAAACCAAGTGTAAAATACCATTCAGAATCCGATTAGTATTTGCGCGCTGCCGTGCGGACGCAGCCTTGCCTCTTACATGCCCTAATTACCTCCACACTGTCGCTGTAGTCAGAAAAATATGACCATATGGCAGTGCATTACTCATGTAAGCCGGAGACAGATAAACCCTTCTATTTGTAATGAACTGGGAACAAATCCGTATTTCCTGCTTAATATTTGTAGCAAGCCTCGCACTTATTTGCTGGCAGCGATTCATTCTTGCTCCCCCTCCTCCTCTTTATTTTTCTTCCCCCGGCAAGATCCCTCCTCCATCCTCTCCTCCTTTGCTCATCTGTCCTGCCAGCCAGATCCCCACAGCTGGAGTCCTCAGTGCCCGGCCGGGGGGTTTGATGAGGGCAGATCGGCGGGACAGGCACTGGGCAGCCGCAGCAAGGTCAATGGAAGGCGCTGTCCGCGGAGCGTGGTGCTGAAGCGGCGGCGTCCATTCTGGCTGTGGAGGCGTGGAGAGAAGAACAAGGGAGTCGCTGCACCGCACTGCCTGCTCCCCGGCATTGTGGCTTCTCCTCCTCGCCCTGTCTGTGCCCATCTCCCCTCTGCTCCTTCCTTTGTGCTGCCTCCATCCACCCAGTGCTGTTTGCTATTCATTCCCCGGTCCCTCGTTCACCTAATCCTGTAAGGTCTCTGCTCCAACCTCCCATGACACATCAGTGAATGCGAGACGGAGAAGACAATTAGAGCAGAGCAATGGAGGAAGAGCTGAAGTGCCCGGTGTGTGGGGCTTTCTTTCGGGAGCCGCTGATCCTGCCTTGTTCACACAACATCTGCCTGCCCTGTGCCCGCACCATCGTAGTGCAGACCCCAGAAAGCGAGCACCTACCTCACGCCGCTCGCCCCATGTTGCTGATGGGGGCAGATTACGACTACCCGGATCACCTGGATAAAATGAGCCTGCACAGTGAGACAGACAGCGGCTATGGCTCCTACACGCCAAGCCTCAAGTCCCCCAATGGAGTGAGGGTATTGCCCCCAGCCCCAGCCCCATCCCTGGCTGCTGCCTCTGGCGCATCCTCTAGAGGCCTGCACGGCAGCATCTGTAGCTCTTCCTCCATCACCTGTCCACAATGTCATCGCAGTGCATCCTTGGATGAGAGGGGGCTGAGGGGCTTCCAGCGAAACCGACTACTGGAGACCATAGTACAGAGATACCAGCAGGAGCGAGGCGCAGGGCATGATGCCCAAGACAGTGATGCGCCAGAGGCTGCCGGAGGCTATGCTACCAGTGCCCGGTGCCAGCTGTGTGACACCAACCCGTCAGAGGCCGCGGTCATGTGCGAGCAGTGCGATGTCCTCTACTGCTCTTCTTGTCAGAAGAAGTGTCACCCTACAAGAGGGCCATTTGCCAAGCACAGGCTGGTGCCACCGTCCCAGCTGGCTCCCTCCACCAGTGCCAGCCACAAACCAGGGCCGCCCAACTCCACGCGCAAGTTCCCCACCTGTGCTGACCATGAGCTGGAGAACTACAGCATGTACTGCCTAAACTGCCGTACCCCTGTGTGCTACCAATGCCTGCAGGAGGGGAAGCATGCCAAGCATGAGATGAAGGCGCTGGGAATCATGTGGAAGCAACATAAGGTTAGATGTCTGCAAACTTCTATGTTTAAATACCCCATGATCTCTGGAGGGAAGCTTAAAGGGGTTGTCTCGCTACAAGGATTGCTTTTTATGTTAAAGATCTTGCAAAAACAAGTCACTTTGCAAAATATGTCCATTAACAGTGTCCTACTATTCCATAGATATCCCCTGTTATATGGGCTGCATTAGTCCTCAGGTCTGCTATAGCTCACAGAGCTGTTTGATCTTCTGATAGGCTGTCAGCACTGGTTGTTATAGCTACAGACCTGGCTTACTATGCAGCCTAGTAGAAGCAGCCATACAACAACCCCTGAATTCACAATGAAACCAAGACAACCGGACTGAGGTGAGATGAATCAATGTAGTGAGACAACCCCTTTAAGTTTTGTCCTTGTTCATGCACTTTATACTCTGTCATACATTGTGATACTTTTAGTGCAGTGTGTTCAGCTAATTCATTGCTATGTGTAGAGCTTAAGTTTTGTCCTTGTACATGCACTTTACACTGTGTCATACACTGGGATACTTTTAGTGCAGGGTGTTCAGCTAATTCATTGCTATGTGTAGAGCTTAAGTTTTGTCATTGTACATGCACTTTACACTGTGTCATACACTGGGATACTTTTAGTGCAGGGTGTTCAGCTAATTCATTGCTATGTGTAGAGCAGTTAAAGCATCTTTATCATTTGTTGGTAAATTTGTAGTCTCATACATTAGGAAAACAATTTGTCAGCTCATCTGACAGCAACTCAGCTCTTCATCAACTTCATGTGCTCCTCATTGACTGAAAGTTGAAGAAAGGGAAATTTTTAGAGGAAGCAGGGGGTGCATATACCTAGGTGACCAGAGGACACTGGACAGTAACTGGACAACATGGACTGGACCAGCTGATTGTCAGTTATACTAATCTAAACTGAAATAGGATGGCTATGCCATTAATAGGCTGCATCAAATCCATTGCATAATTGGGCTTTATGTGCTAGTTCTGGTATAATCCCAATTGCTATGGTTGTTTTCTGTGGTAGCACAATATACTTCCAGATGGGTGAGGTGTGTGAGTTTAAAATGTGATGGTCACATAACATGAGAAAGCATTTTCATTTTCCAAGGAATATATACAGTATCTAACAAAAGTGAGTACACCCCTCAAATTTTTGTAAATATTGTATTATACCAATGTTGAAGATATAACACTTTGATACAAGGTAAAGTAATCAGTGTACAGCTTGTAAAACAGTTTAAATTTGGTATGCCCTCATAATAACTCAACATACAGCCATCAATGTCTGAACCGCTGGCAATAAAAGTAAGTACACCCCTAAGTGAAAATGAACAAATTGTGCCCAAAGTGTCAATATTTTGTTTGGCAATCATTATTTTCCAGCAGTGACTTAACTCTCTGGGGCATGGATGCTGACACTGGAATCCTCTTCCACTCATCCATGATGACATCACGGAGCTGGTGGATGTAAGAGACCTTGCGCTCTTCCACCTTATTTGTGAGGATGCCCCACAGATGCTCAATAGGACTTAGGTCTGGAGACATGCTTGGCCAGTCCGGCACCTTTACCCTCATTTTCTTTAGCAAAGCAGTGGTCATCTTGGAGGTGTGTTTGGGGTCATTATATTTGAATACTGTCCTGCAGCCCAGTTTCTGATGGTGGTGGATCATGCTCTGCTTCAGTATGTCACAGTACATGTTGCTGTTCATGGTTTCCTCAATGAACTGTAGCCGGCAGCACTAATACAGCCCCAAACCATAACACTCCACCATGCTTGATGGTAGGCAAGACACACTTGACTTTGTACTCTTCACCTGGTTGCTGCCACACACGCGTGACATAATCTAAACCTAATAAGTTTATCTTGGCCTCATCAGAACACTGGACATGGTTCCAATAATCCATGTCCTTAATCTGCTTATCTTCAGCAAACTGTGTGCGGGCTTTCTTGAACATCATCTTTAGAAGCTTCCTTCTGGGATGACAGCTATGCAGACCAATTTGATGCATTGTGTGGCGTATGGTCTGAGCACTGACATGCTGAACGTCAACCCATTTAACCTCTGCAGCAATGCTGGCAGCACTTATAGTTCTATTTTGAAAAGATAGTCTCTGGAAATGATGTTGAGCACATTCTCTCGACCATGGTAAGGCCTGTTCTGTGTGAAACCTGTCTTGTTAAATTGCTCTATGGTCTTGTTTCAGGTTCAGGGTGTTGGCGACCTTCTTGTAGCCTAGGCCATCTTTATGTAGAATAACAATTCTTTTCGGCTCCTCATACAGTTCTTTGCCATGAGGTGCCATGAACTTTAAATGACCAGTATGAGAGAGTGTGAGAGCGACAGCACAAATTTAACAAATCTCCCCAGTCACACCTAAGACCTTGTAACACTTGTGAGTCACATAACACTGTGGAGGAAAATAGGGGTAAATTGGGCACAATTTGTCAATTTTCACTTAGTAGTGTATTCAATTTTTTTGCTATCAGTTTAGATATTGATGGCTGTGTGTTGAGTATTTTGAGGGAACACCAAATTTACACAAGCTGTACTACTTTACATTATATCAAAGTGTCATATCTCTAGTGTTGTCCCGTGAAAAGATATAAAGATACAATATTTACAAATATGTGAGGGGTGTACTTACTTTTGTTAGATACTGTATAATTAATATATATCAAAGTAAAAAAAAAAAACTGCCATTAGCTGTAAATCACTTTCTGTGTAGAGGACAGGAATTTCTTCAGGGTCTTGTACAGTACACACTCAAAAATAACATGGAATGGTCCTCACCTGGTGTCCAATGTAGTAGATCATCCTGGTGTATGTAAAGAGAAGTACAGAACATTTAATACTGCACTGTACTGTAGAGAGATGCTACTAGACCACCAATCACTGCATGCACTGCACTAATACAGATTTTACTAGTGAAGTGTTCAAGGAAAGACCATTGTGTTTAAAATATTGTAACCTGGGGCCATTGTGACTTGAGTAAACCCTCTTCTATGGTTCAATCCATTAAGACGTAATAAAAATAATTTGATCATTAGAAGGTTGCTAAAGTAAACACAACCTCAGATGAACAACACCATGCATCAGATGCGACTGGGTCATTATTTAACAAAATTGAAGCCAAGATAGAAAATCCATGTGTCAAAAACTAAGTACACCCTATTGTTCAACAGCTTGTAGAAACCTCTCAGCAGCAATACATTTAAGTAATTGCTTTCTGTATAACTTTACCTGTTCTCCCACATCATTCTGAAGGAATTTTGGCCACTCTTCATTACAAAGTTGCTTCAGTTCATTGAGGTTTGCAGACATTTGTACAACGTTTTAATAGGGGTGAAGTCTGGACTTTGTTTGGGACATTGAATTATCTTGAATCTTTTAGCTTTCAGCCATTCTGTTTTAGATTTGCTGGTGTACTTCAAATCATCGTCCTATTGCCAAACTTTCTGCCTAGCATACTTTGGTGTACAAGGGTGTTTTTGATTGATTTAATGACTGAAAGGTGCCTATAGGAATGAGGTGTCTGGACAAACCAATCACAGCATGTGAGCATAATAATGACGCATCTTCACTTTGGTCAAAGGACATTGGTCCAGAAGTTTTGTGCTTCGTTCAGATGCAGCTTTGTAAGCTTAAGTTATCTTGTCCTTTTCTTTTTTTTTTTTTTTTTATAAAGAAGGGGTTTTCTACTGGCAACCCTTCCAACAAGCCATGGTTATTCAGTCTTTTCATAACAGTATTGTCATGTTATTGAAAATGTAACATGCTGAGGCCGGTTAAGTCAGATATAACTCTTGGGTTTTTTGCAGTTTCTCTAAACATTGAACCGGGTGAATTTGCTGGACCTGGCTGCTACTTCCCCTCTTAATTTCTATGTGATCATTAAAGTTGTACTTAATTTTTCATACACTGCCTCTGGCCTAGATTTTATTTAATAAATAATAACACAGTGGAATCTGCACGTTCTTCATCTGAAGTTGCATTTGCTTAATTTTAGACCTTCTAAGGACCAGATTTTTTTTAATAATATCATGATATGTAAAACAATAGAATTGAAATATAGTGCACACTCTTCTTTTCATAACTGTATGTGATCAGGTCATTCCTAGCATATGTTACCTGATAATATGCTATACAGTTTTGGCTAAAGGGCATAATAATAAAGAGGGTAGGTGGGATAATTGCCCTTGGAATTTTGCATACCTTTATTAACATGCATTTTAGATAACTCAGATTGTCAAAACATAGAATTTTTTTCACAAATGTCTTCACAGGTTAATAACCTATTCTGATAACTTGATAATTAACAGTTTAAATCCATAACAAATCTAACTGAAATGTTTAGGATCTTTACAAACATAGGGCCACATGCATGAAACGGTTTTGGTCTAGAACTCACTTTTTTCCCCAGAGAAACCTATGGGAAAAAAGTGAGTTTTAGACCAAAACCGTTTCATACATGTGGCCCATAATTATTAATCACACATAATATCCAGTACTATAGTCTTGAAGTTGTATGCTTCAGAGCTAAACTCTTACAGCATTTAATGTCTGCATAGCACTTCCTCAGGTGATTTGCACTGTAGAAAGTATAATCATCAGGTACTTTATTTAAATCTAATGTAGAACAGTTGGTTGTCTCACTGAACTATAGAAAACCAGCTATGCTGTGTCTGTCCACAGGCTTTTTGATTATTTACCATGACTGCCAGAATAACCATTTTTGTCAGTAACATGTACATGTTTCAATGGTGTTCAAAGGTGAACATACAATGTCTGTCTAGCTCAGGAATCTCAGTTCTGAGAGAAAACCTCTGACTGGTTTTCAGAGAACCCTATTGTTCCATGTAACCCAACAGTACTAATTTTGCCAGGACAATCCTGCAAACCAGGCTGTCAAAATGGTGACTTTATGTGAATGTCGTCCATAAGTGTCAGTTTTTGGGGTATTCTTGGACATATGAGCATCATTCCTCTGTATGGGCTTTGCCCAATTTTCACTTTTAGTCAACTTCATGAGCACCTTTAAAAATCTAATTATGTGGTGAGCCACGAATGGCTGCCACTACTAAATGTAATTTATTGCCTCATATCAGTGGATCACATAAGTAATTTATTTAACCTGCTGCTCTATTCTGTATATTGTAATTACTAGAGGCACATCTTTAGGACTATTCACATTCAGTTAACAATTCAATAGAAAGCATTCTAGCTGTCAATGGACTTGTTAAATGCTACTCCTGCAGCAAAGTTAATTTTCTCTCTCAATATGATTAGATAACAGATCAGCACAAAAAGTACAAGTTACATATAAATGGC
Organism: Phyllomedusa bahiana; assembly: GCA_025379985.1. Taxonomy (NCBI): domain Eukaryota; kingdom Metazoa; phylum Chordata; class Amphibia; order Anura; family Hylidae; genus Phyllomedusa; species Phyllomedusa bahiana. The sequence goes on from JAODAL010013948.1 coordinate 73,835, forward strand.
TGCTGGCTGGCCGATTACATCTGTGAACTATCCCAATATGGAAAAAGATGTGTTTATTTGGCATTTTATCTATTATATATAGGTGTAATCTTTATGAAGCCATTTTTATATTGACAACATGACCCTATTATGGCATCTACGAGAACTATGGCTTGTATTAGGATTGTACTGTAAATACTAATAAATCCACACAGTGAGTGGGACCATTTTATGTTTGGTTTGCATTAAACTGCAGCATATGCGTTGTAGGTGTTATTATACACGATTCAGTCCCTTTATTATGACCACCAGCTAAAATCCAGCATGCAGCATGGACAGCAGCTTGACAAGTGACTCAATAAGATCTGGGTGGGTTGTCACAAGTACCTGGATCCATACTGAATGCAGTGCTTGGTGTGAGTGTTCAGGGAGGATCCATTGAGTGAAAATGATGATGGATGTGGTCCAACAGATGCTCATTTGGGTTCATGTCTGAGGCATTAGGGAGACAATGTAGTACTTAGAAGTTTTAGTCATCTTTCCCAACAATGTCAAACCTTTCTAGCCATGTGATATGTTGCATACACCTTAGGAAAGACAATTAGCATGTTTCCCTATATCCCAAATAAATTTCCCCATTAGTCTTTGGAATAGGGTTGATAGCTTAAAGTTGAAACTTTTAAAGCATAAGTAGGCAGACTTTACCTATAGTGTCAGATAGGAGATAGGTTTCTGTAGCAAAATGATAGTTCCCCTCCAACATGTTCTGCACCTTTTGCAGTATGGGTCACTCACCACTCATCATACTATAACAACCACAAAAATGTACCCATGTACCCTGCTATTACTAGTGTTGTTTTGTATATTTCCAGTAGCAATGAAGCAATAATTTCCATTTACCACAGTAAAAGGGTATTGCCACCACCATGGACATAACTATAGCCATGGCAGCCATAGCGACTGCTGTAGGGCCCAGAGGTTGAGAGGGCCACTCAGGTACAGAAACACTAATCTTTTTTGTAGGAAGCAGGTAGTTGTTGGCTTTCTGCTATTTAGCACTACTATTTGGGTTTCCTGATATATGGTGGAATTGTTTATACCTTTGCTTATTGCCACTTATGCTGCTGTTTCAGTATATTATCATTAGTGTAAGGGTTCGGTGGATCCTCTGGACCACCGCAAGCGATGGTGTAAGCCACGCCAGGGAGCGGAGTCTAAGTAGCCCCCGGTCTTCACCAGAGCCCGCCGCAAAGCGGGATGGACTTGCTGCGGCGGGAGGCTACCAGGTCTCTACCCCTGACGTGACTTGCTTGCGATGGCGTCCGGGGTAATACGTGGTACAGAATCGTGATCCGGAGACGTAGTCGGGGACAGGCAGGAGGTCAGGACGGGCGGCAGAGGTTCGTGGTCAGAGACAGGCAGACGGTCAGGGCAGGCGGCAAACAGGCAAGGTCAGGAAACGTAGCGGAACGGACTGGTACACGGGTAAACAGACAGGACTTCCACACACGGATTCACGGACACCGGGCTGCCTAAGATGGGGAACCAATAAGGAGAAATCATATCTATGTGAGAGTTGTGCCTCAGCCATACGCACAACTCTGAGAGGTGAGCTTAATACATCTATATTGCTACCACTCGTTATTACATACTTCACTATTGTGCGCCTGTTGTATTTCTCTTTTTTCCATATATTCTTCTATATAAACAAATATGTACCATCAGCAAACAGAAACCGGAGGAACATACACCCTACACCTTCCGCTGCATATAGTCTCATACTCTAGCTCTTGCTGGCTTTCATTTCTATTTAGTTTCGGTCAGTCCAAACCTCTGTCAGTCTTAAAGAGTTTTTGGTCATGGTAGGTGAATTCTCATTCGAAATTTCCCTCCCTTCCCACAAATATATATTTATATATTATTAAATATATATAGATTTATATATATACTTCCCACATCAGATAGCATATTTTTATATAGATGACCTCCTTCTGATAGTAGTTCTGGGATAGTATTGCCACAGTACAGAATATTGCCTCATACATCAACAATACTGAAATTTTCTTGTACATACGCTCTGAAATATCAACTTTTTTGATATCTCTTTATCAAGATTATCAGAGAGTAGGATTACTATTTATTAACACAGAAAGTCCACAACTACTAATTCAACTCTGGCAGCTCTTTTATGTCACCTTTCTGATGTTCTGAAATAATTCCAATTGGTGAATTAATAAGAACAAAATGCAACTTTTCTGAACAAGAGTCATACGCAAAGTGTGAAAATGAGACTTGTTCTTGACTCAAAGCCATCTACTTTGCTCATTGTTCTCTCAAGCATGCTACAAAAATTATTTCTCATATTCCTTGTGAAAATTTAGTCACTAATATTAGATTCAATGATAAGAATCAAACTTCCCCCAGACAGTTTTCTCCATAATATTCAGTCCCCATTATACAACCATAGTCAACATTATTAAAAATTTTTTTATAATACTTTTTTCTGGCACTAAAATGTGAGAGATATTGAAAACCTCTCTTGTTAAATATGTTTCCAGGAGAGCACCAACACTGGGTTCTTTGTTGTCACTTAGTCTATATAATAGCATGCCGGTCTCACCTAAATCGTGGTTGTCACACAATGTGGGCATCACAATGTGGGCATCATGTGGGCAAATGTGGGCATCTTAAATGTAACGAATATAAATTTGCTGTTAAAACGTCCCGTTTCAGCTCCTTGATTAAAATGGATTGTAAAACTTATAAGATTCATGTTAGAGGGCTGAGGAACCTGACCAGAGACAGACAGACAGTGAGTCCTAGGCTAAGCCCTCCCAGGCTTTTCCTGCCTACTTGTCGACAGTCCTTACCTAACTAAGGTGACACACAAAACAAAGACTAGACAGACGAACACAATATAAAATAATCAGGAGGCAAGGGGGTCACAACCAGAGAGCAGCAGAGGTACAAAGACGGCAGGCAAGAAAACGGAGGTCAAAAAGGTAGGCCAAGAAGCAAGTAATCAAATCCAACAAACAATGCTAACTCCAGTAAAAAACTATCACCAACAATGGACAAGAGGAAATGTGGTCTTGATAAGGGATGTCAGAGTCTGATTCCAGGATGGAGATTGGACTGGCCCTCTGACATCCAGACCACACAGAAAGCAGACAAACATGGCAGAAAGGCGAGTAGAGAAGGCAACTGTCACGCCTCACACAAGCAGAACGATCAGCAGTCCTGCCCAGGCTAGCAAACAACCAGAGGGGTGTGGCAGAGCTGTCAATCACACCCCAGATAGTACAGAATCAGACTATGTTCAGACAGTGCCAAAAACCTGTAGCATACAGCTTTGATAATGGCCAAAAGTGCAGTCTCTGCCATACCTTGTGGACATAGGGCTGTGTCACGGCCTGAATAAGTACGGTCATGACAATGCATAGATTTAGTATTTGTAATTCTGCTACCTTTAAATATTGTGTTATTGACCTGCTTCAATAAGTTGTACATGAATATAAATATGAGATTTAGAAATTCATAGACATACTATATTCACCACTAAATCCTCAAGTTTATTTTCAGCCACATCTTCTGCTTTAGACATTCCCCCTATGGAGAGTAGCCTCAAGGAATTTGTCTTTGCATTACATTGCACACTCCTCTGTTACTTAAAATGCTGTTGCATGTAAGAAAAAAGCTATTTGTGCAATAGAAGTCTATACTGTACATGAATTACTGACAAGGTAATGGTCACATATAGTGTTCATAAATAAATGTCTCTGCAGAATGTGAACTGGAGATATGTGCAGCACAGCGGAGATAGACATTTTTGAGAGAATAGCCAGCCTCTTTTTAGCCCAAAATTGTTCCTTACTAAGAAGAATAAATTAAAGCAATTTGCAAAGAGAGATAAAATGAACTTATTGTATTCTCCAATTAAAGAGAAAATGTCACCTAGATAATGCCCCCCAAGCTGAGGGCAGAACAAGCTAGTGTCAGACCTGCTGTTTCCAGCGCTGTGTCCCTTATTTTGTTAAATGCTGTAGTTTTTGTGTATTAATGCTCAAATCTGCAGTTTACAGCCAGAAGAGTCATTCGAAGAGTCAGTTTTATTCAAACCCCGCCCATCTGAGGCTAGCCCCGCCCACCTCAACTGATAAACCTATTACTTTGAATAGGTAGAAACATGTTAATAACTGTCAGTGGGCAGGGTTAGCCTTTGGTGGGCGGCGCTAACACCTGCTCATGAATAAGATTTGAGCATTAAATACTTTAAAACTCCTACATCTTACAGAATAAGGGACACAGCGCTGGAAACAGTAGGTCTGACACTAGCTTGTTCTGTCCTCAGCAAAGGGGGCATAACCTGTGTGATAGGTTCCCTTTAAATAGCTTCCAAAGGTTGAGATTCTCTTTGAATCTAGAATGAAAGTGATCATGTGAAAAGTTTCAGTGACATGTCACAATAATCATTACACTTTGTTATGTATTGAATAATTGTAAATATGGTTGTCTAGACTAAGGGTCAACCTTAAAACTATTGTTGATTGCTGATTAAAAAAAATAGTACTTACAAAAAAAACGATGGTTACCATTAGAGGTATCGATAGATGTCACAACATTTTTCACTTGCAGGTCATAGGTTTGAGCTTGTGTTACACAATGTTATCATAGACCATGACAATACAACGCTTAAAGGGGTTTTGCCACCATGTAATGTTGACGTGGGAACCTCCAAAATGGGGATTTAATTCACTTTTCTATAAAATATGTGATTAAAAAAAGTGAAAACTCTGAGAGCTACAGCATTTCTCAATCCCCCTTTGGTTACCTCAACGCTTCCCTAGCCCAGACCCAGGAGCTAAAAGGCCGCGCTTGGGTGAATCACTTCTTATCTGATGACAGGCAAAATGAATGGTCTTTTAAAGCACCGGGTAGCAATATGTTTTCTTTTGTATACAGAATAAATAGTTGTAGTGTTATTAGATCCCTGCTTTATCTGCTGACAGAGAACATGAAGGAGCTTTCAAGATGCTGTGTAGAAAAGCTGTTGTCTTTTGTACACAGAAAACCACAAAATTGCAGTTTGATTATTTGAGTGAACATGTCACAGGATCCCCTTTTGCAGCTCCGTGCTCTAGCTGTGTGCGGCTCTCTCTCTTTCAGCTCCGTGGCTTGTTTACAGTAGCTTCTTAGCAGATAAGGCTCCTCCTGACAGTGCCCTCTGAGGCTGTGTCTTGCTGTATGCTGAATCCACTCTTGTACTGTTTATTATTTCACTTAAGTTTTGAGACGCTCCCTGGATTCTCACTTTCCCCACTGGCCCCACCCCCTCTCCCTGCGCTTCATGACTCAGCGTGATTTGTTTACATCTTGCTTTCATGCTGAGAGGAGCTAAGTAAGTGTGTCTTGGCAAATCCCCTTTAAGCATAACTTTTACTTACACATTTTTAATAACACAAAAACTCCACAATTAAATTTTCATTAACCATGATATTTGTCCTGACATGCATGAGCCTGAGTGGGTGTTGATAAACCCTTCTCTACAGTCAACCATAAGTACATAAGTTAATATGCATTACATGACCATGAATGAACTCATGTGCTCCCTGGACCTTATGGAAGAAGCCACCAGATTTTCAGACATCACTTGATCCTCGAGCTGTTCTTAAAATAGATCCTCAATCAGGTTTCCCAGGGTTGCTTTATTTTATGTACAGTTGTTGTCAGGTAAACATGGTCCCTCATTGAGTACCCATGTCTTTACAAATGGCTATGTTTTTTTAAAGATTTTTTTGGAAAATTTTGGGCAGAATTTGAGGCATGCACATTATATTAAGATATAGAATGTAACCATAGAGAAGCTGTATAAACAGTGTACTTACTCTAGTTGGAATCATACACTGTACCCATATAAGTGCCTAGATAACCAGCTTTTATACTCCCAGTCACACCTCAGATTAATAGTTAGTGCCCTGAAAAAAACACATGATGTTTTTATGTGAGAAAAGACCACCATAATTTTGGGGGAACCTTTTCAGGGAATGACTCTGCTATGCAGGTTGGTTTTTTGGGGCTACGTGAGAACCCCTGTTTTAATTTTAGCAGTGAATTAAAGTGAAACAACCCTGAAAAACCTGATGGATTAATTATTTTAATAGTAAACCGAGGAACAAGTGATATCCGAAAACCTGGTGTCTTCTTCCATAAGGTTCAGGGGGTACTTGAATTCATGATCATGTAATGTGTTTTCACATATGTACTAATGGTGAATTATAGAGAGGAGCAATATATACTTCTCAAAAAAAAAAAAGGGAACACTTAAACACCACAATTTAACTCCAAGTCAATCACACTTCTATGAAATTGACCAGTCCCGTTTGAAACAACACTGACTGGAACAATTTCCTGTTGTTGCGCAAATGGAACAGACAAAAAGTAGTAAAAGATAAGCATTTTTGCAAGACAACCCTTAAATAGTGGTTTGAGGGGGGTGACACAGCCATTTATTGTTCTAACCTTTTGGGAAGGTTTTTTTTGGCCCTTTTTGATTTTTTCATTGCTTCCCCCTGAGTAGATGAGGCGGTGTTACCCCCCACAGGAGTGATCGGGTTTTATGCAGCTCACCAGGTGGGCACATTATAAGCTGGGGAAAGAAGGTTATCTATGTCTGTAGCACGTTCCAGAGCTTTGAGCGAAAAGGGAAAGGTCATTTTCATCAGGAGTGGGGAGGGGGCCGTAGGAGGAAAACCCCCCGCAGCAGGACGTTCTAAAAACTTTGTGGATTGATAAACAGGGAGTCGTATGTGGGTCCAGCATCCACAAGTCGGGTTGTGTTTAAAAGCCCAACATGTACGGGGGATTTACCGGAACACCAAGTTTTGCAGATTAAAATTTTGGCCCCCCTGTGTTTCAGGGAAGAGAGTGGTTCACACTAGCCCATGTGACAACGAAACGTTCTGGAGACCCATGGGGAAATTCTGCTGTCGAAAAATTTCCCGGAGATCATTTTGACGGGGTAGAAATGGTGTGGAGGCATTTCTTTTGGAGGGCTGCACGCCCCCCATGTGTAGCCCGAGGGACCTTGACTGCCATTAGGCCCGGGTTTGGGTCCTCAGACCCATTGTGAGACCATATGCAGTTTCCATTTTAGTGTTCCCTTTATTTCTTTGAGCAGTGTAGTTAGAGGGGTGTTCCCGCAAAGCAAAGTGTATGGCACAGGGCGGCTCTCAGCTACCTGCGAGTCAACCATGCATGAGAATGAGGGAAGCGGCACTTGCAGCCATCTTCACCTTTCATTTTGGGGTTTAAATAGATAGGCGAGGTGTGCAACATTGTTGAAACCAGAAGTTTAATATGCTATATAAAAAAACAATATGCGTTTTCTATATTGCATGAAAACAGGTAAAACGTACTGTTTTAGGTAATTAGGATTACCAAAAATTATTTATATTTTCCAAATGCCAGAATAAGAGAGAGAGAATTCTTTAAGTCATTTTTATTACTTTTTGCAAAATCAAAGGTTTACCAAAACATAGGATTATTGGCCCCTTTAAATTTTTGGGACGCCCCCCTTTTATGATGTCAGGGATTTGGAAACTTCTGAAGGTTTATTGGCAAAAACTGAAATTAAAAGACACCCCGTGGATGTATTTTATTGGGACATCGAAAAAACCTGCTTCTGTGTTTTAAAAAACATGGGGGAAAGGGTTAAAAGGGAAAACAGCCCAAGATATCAGGGAGAGAATTGTTTGGGTGGATCATAATTGGGTGCAATTTTTCCCGATAGTTTAAGGTGCCTTGTTTTATTGTAAAAACAATTAACGCAAGTACAAACAAGTTTGGGGAAAGGGCCAGCCATTTATACCATCAGGGGGGAATGGTTTTGTTCTCAAGGGATGAATGTACCCTTTTGGGCTGAATTTTGTTTTTAACCAAGGAAAAAAAAAGCAAAAGACCTTGTGAAAAAGGGGTTTTTGGGGGGGAACTGGGGAAAAATTGGGGTCCCTTATCCACAGTTCAAAAAGTTCTTTATCAACATGGGTGAAAGGCCCCCTCTGTCAGGAAGGGAAGCCATTACTCCCAAAAGGGGAAAAATATAAACGCCCCACCGGAACAAAAAACCTACATTTTTGGAGACATGTTTGTGGTCGGGACCAAACAAAAAAATTTGTTTGGCCATAATGCAATTGTTAAGTTTGGGGGAAAAAGAGAAAACTTGGAACCTAAAAACACCACCCCCAACTGTGAAATGTGGGGGTGCAGCAATTTTGAATTTGTTTTGGCAGGGACTGGTCCCCTTCACACAATGATGGCTCATGGGGGAAAGAAGATTATTTGCAGTACTGAAGCAATATCGCAACACATCACCAAAAGTTAAAAGCGGGGCAAAAAATGGGGGCAATGCCCCAAAAAGTTAGCCAAATGGTTACAAAGTGGTTTAAAGGATCCAAGTAAGTTTTGGAGGGGCCCATCAGAAAGCCCTGATCTCATCCTATTAAAATTTTTTTGGGCAAAGCTAAAAAGGCAGGTGTGACAAGGGCCCTAAAAAACTGGCTCGTTACACAATTCTTCAGGGGGCAAAAATTTTCTACCAACTATTGTGTCATACATTTTTAGGGAAAAAGCACAAATACAAATGAAATGTATGTAAACGTTGATTTTGCAGAAAGTAAAAAAAAATCCTTACAAAATTTCTCTCTGCCTTTATTCTGGCTTTGGCAAATAAAACTTTTTGGGTAATCCTAATTGCCAGGTAAGATTTTTCCCGATTTCATATGATAGTGAGAAAAACATGCTTGGTTTTTTTTTATATAGTGTATGAAAAACTTCTGGTTTCAACTGTATATTTGGGAACTCCAATAAAGGTGAATGGACAGTCGCAAGCACCACCATCCTCATTCCCATTCACAATTGGCTCACGCGCTGAGACCCAAACCTGTGCGCCCACTTTTTTTTCTTTGGGGGAAAACCCCATTTAATAAATAGTCAATTTAAAAGGTGAGTTTTTATGATTTTAAGAAGGTAAAAGTAAAAGTTGTTTCAGTGGTTGTTTTCTATTGGTCCAATATGACAACAGAATTCTTTGTGATACGTGTTTTAGAAAATGTGTACAATCATTAAACACATAAAATGTCCAAATACACTGAATTATTTTTCTAACCAACTGTTTATCAGTGTGAAAACTAAAATTTGGTAATTCTGTTTTTCAATTTATGGAAATATTTTCCTTTTTTCAGTTTTTTTGCTGCAACTATTTTTGTTAAATACACAAGGTATATAGTCACTTTTGATTTAGTTTTGATTTAGCTTTGCAGCTGAAAATTTCTCTTTGCTAGCTCTGCACCTCTATAGCCACTTAAAACACAGGGAGACCCTATTACAGATTTTGCATTAGTGCCCAAGAGCTTCAAGTTACACGTTTGTCTTAATTGACAACTAATTTAGCTGCACTTCAAGTTTTAGCTCCAGCAAAAATGTCCTCCATAAGAAAAACAGAAGAAAAAAAAAAATCTCCAAGTGAAAAAAAATATAAGTTGCCAATTGTTGGCTGTGTTTCCAATTCCTGCTTTAGTGTAAAAAAATACTTTTACTTGTTTTTTTTATTACTATTTTTGATACAGTTGCAAACGTAGACCTGGTTCACATCTGTGTCAGAAGCTCCGTTCGGAATCTCCACTGCAGTAGTGAAACTGGGCACATTTTGCAACAGACACCAAAAGTGTCTGACCCACCGCATTGACTATAATGGGTCTGTTGGGTTTCTAGCTCAGTGTCTATCGTTTTCACAGAAAAATTAGTGCACCATGCTGTAGTATTTTTTCTGTTGTTCGCCAATGGAATTTGAATCTGAGGTTCCGAACAAAACCTCCAAAACTTGTGTGAGCCACGCCTAACCTGTTACTTGTTCATCATAGGATAACTAGATTGTAAATTAAAGCTCTGTTGCTTTATCAGTGTATATAAATAACATTGTGCAAGTTACAAATGCAATCTTTTGTAGATGTTGCATCATGTTGATGATCAATCCCTTTCTTTGTTCCAATTATTTGTGTGTGTTTATTTGCTTACTCGCTATTTTCAGGAATTCTTTAGTGTACAAACTACAAAAAAAAAAATGTAAATGAGTGCATAATCTTTGGTGCATTTGTTTTTTTTATGTGATTTATGCTTCCTTTTGCTGTATGTAGCCTCCCCTTTTCCCGAGCTGGCAAAAGCATTTCATCTTAAAAAATTTTTACCTTTGCCGTAAAAACTTAAGCCTCAGGATCCTTTTCTATGCTTTGTCTCTTTTTCTCCCTCCCCAAAATCAGTTCAAAAAACCCCCCCTTTTTTCCTCTTTTTAAACCCTGTTTCCCCCCCCTTACTCTCTTTTTTTGTCCTCATCTCCTTTTTTCTCTCTATTATCTAGTCATCTTGCATACTCTACCAATAAAAACAAGCCCCTTAACCCCTAATGCTCCATAATGTAAGTTTTCATCATGGGGCTGGTAAGGCTATATGGGTTGGGCTTAAATGCTGAGTCAGCTCCATACATGGCATGTGTTGGCTGGTAAAAAATGTTCAACAATTTTTTTTCTTTCATGGTTTAGAAAAAAAACAAAAAACTCAATTGGTATCTCTGTGTCCATAAAAGTCCAAACTAAAACAATAACGTTATTTATTTGTTCCATAAGACAAAAAACTAGAGTTCCCCGGGCGTCGGCGGGGATCTCTTCAGCTGTATACAACTCCTGGGAGCACATAAAGCTAAAGAGACACTATTGCGAGCGCTCCCTGCTCCGCAATAAGACTCCGGAAGGCCGCAATCAGACTTGCAACCTTTTGAGTTCCAGCACAGGCAGGTGCTATGTCCCGCTGCCTCATGGGCCCATGCATCACGGCGCCTGTGCTGGGAAGAAGACGGAGTGCATCGGAGCAGTAGGGGAGAAAGGTCGGCCAATGGGTGACATATACCTGCCTATACCTGCCTATGGGGAACATATACCTGCCTATAGGGGACATATACCTGCCTATGGGAGACATTAAACTGCCTATACCTGCCTATGGGGGACATTAAACTGCCTGTACCTGCCTATGGGGGACATTAAACTGCCTATACCTGCCTATATATTTTTATTTTATTTTTATTGGTATCCATTTTTATTTTTGAAATGTACTAGTAGCCACTGCATTTTCCACCCTAGGCTTATACTCAAGTCAATAAGTTTTCCCAGTTTTTTGTGGCAAAAGTAGGTGCCTCAGCTTATATTCAGGTCGGCTTAAACTTTAGTATATATGGTAATAGAAATCCCTAATAGAGATACTCGAGACTATAATAATGGTGAAGTGTATAAATGGAGATGATCAAGTTAGTCTTCTTCAGAGGGGTCTTGGATATTCTCCAAATAGTGATTTTGACCGATTTTCAGACCATGAAAGATGTTAATAGATTTGTAAGATTAATAATGGACAATAACATTTTTTTTATAATGATTCAACTATGTCCTCAAGTATTGTTTCTGATGGTTTCAAACAAACATTTACTAATGAATTTTCTGGTTTAAATTTTTTGAGCAGTTTTCTATTTCCACGCTGCAGGATCATTGTGATATTAAATCTGGGAATATACAAGTTGAGTATTTCAATCTGGAATCTGCTAGAAATTTTGTTTTTTATCCCTTACAACCTATCGCTTTAATCATGGAGGACTTCCAATGTATAATGGAGAAAGAACTATTGAGATTCTATGATGAGACTAGATCACAATCACCCGATCTAACAAAAAGGGAACACATTGCTCTCAAACAGTTGCAGAATATTTTGGGCAGGGGAGGTAACATTGTAGTTGAATATGAGGGTTTATATAAACCAGAGATCATATTATCAGATACAAATGTATATAAAAAAATTGAATGTGATCTCACAAAAACCATCAAATTTATGCTATTGATATTGTTAAATGAGGGCTTAGACCTTGATCTTTTGACTGATAAACAGGTGGAATATTAAAATTTATCCTATATTCAAAGCGTTTCATAGGACTCAGAAAAAATGTTTTTTTCTCCCATTGATGCCCAGTATATCTGAGATTTGGTCTCTCTTTGAGAGACTGAGTATCTGGTTGGAGAAACATCTTCAACCAATAGTAATCACCCAGTAATATCAGAGATTCTAAGGAGGTCCTCAAAACTATGGATAAAATTGTATGAAATTAATCCTTTTCCTGGTTAACATGTGACATAACAGTGCTGTCACTTCCATTCCACATACTAAGGCATTATTTGTTCTTAGTGATCCAATGAATGCAGAGTATACTCATGATCGCAAAGAGTACATTATGTTGGTTGCTTCTTATCTATCTCAACACAACTATTTTTCATTTGATCAGACCTATTTTCTTCAATCACACCTTTATAGAGACCACGCTGATGTAAGCAGTTAGGAATGGTCTGACGTGACACTTGGTTGCTTCTCACCCCCCTTAAACGTGCCTGGAGTTGTGTGGTATTCATCATTCGATTCCGCAGGACATTGTTTACAATGATGCACTCATCAGTGTGTGATGTAGTAAAAAGACTCTCACTTCTTTATCTTTCTGTGACTCTTCCAGTCTCTTTATATCTCTGTTGCAACCTGCTGATGACACTCTGTGACACTCTAAGCTCAGTGGCCAATTCCATTTGAGAGTATCATGCTAGAAGCCTCGCTTGGGTGAATTACTGTTTATCAATTGTAAGGTGTTGTCTTAGGCCTCGTTCACAGGGCTTATTTGGGCGCGGATTAGAGTCGTACTGCGCGCCGGATTTGCGCTGCAGTACGGCTCCAATCCGTCCCAGTAACTACGGTAATCCACAAATCTCATAGAGAACTATGGATTCTGTCTCTCCTCCCTGCTCGGCGAATCCGCCGGGCGAGGAGAAAGTGACATGTGAATTATTTACGTCGTGTACGCGCCGTAGATAATGACAGTCTATGTGGCCGGCGAGTTGCCGGCCCCCGCCCCCGCCCCGCCCCGCTGCACGGCTGTCGGCGTAATTGCGGGTGAAATCCGTCCCCGCAATTACGCCGGCAATAAGCCGTTTGAACCGGGCCTTAGTCTCATGCTGTCAAAATGTGAACATTATAATGATTGTTTAAATTCCAATTCAAATTGATCCCGTAAATTTATTGGGTGATTCAGGGATCAAGCACCTGTTGTGAATTTTGCCATTAAGCTCCTTGTTAGAGATCAGCAAGTTGTGCAAAAATACTGAAACACTGAACAGTTGGACATGTGTACTCTAAAGTTATGAGATGGTTTTATTTAGTTAAAATTTTATATTCATCCTGAAATTTCAACCAAAAGGCCAATATCCCTAACTTTTTGTGAGCACTATATTTATGTCACCCTGAACTCATCTTTTCTTTAAACCCTAATTTTGCTAATCTTTCTGGGTGTTGTAATCCACCCAGTCCTTTTATTATTTTGTTGCCCGCCTTTGAACCTGTTCTAGCTCTACAATGTCTTTCTTGTGCACTGGTGCCCAAAACATTACACAATATTCCATGTGTGGTCTAACCAGTGACTTGTATAATGGGGGAATAATGTTCTTATTGTGTGCAACTATGCTCCTTTTAACACATCCCATAATCCTGTTTGCTTGGTAGCAGCTGCCTAACACTGGCTGCTACAATTAAGTTTAATCTTCACTAAGATTCCCAAGTCCTTCTCAATATCACTTTTACCCTTAGGGCCATATGTATGAAACGGTTTTGGTCTAAAACTCACTTTTTTCCCCATAGAAATCTATGGGGGAAAAAGTGAGTTTTAGATCAAAACCGTTCCATACATGTGGCCCTTCGTTTTTCCGTTTATCAAGTAATCATGGAATAGATTTTTCCTTCCCATATGTATAACCTTGCATTTATCTGTGTTAAACCTAATCTGCCACTTTTCTTCCCAGGCCTCAAACTTACCCAGATCCCTGTGTAATAGAACATTATTCTCTATTATTCTCTACCGTGCATTCCTTCTGTAACATCATTAATAAATATATTAAAAAGAATATGACCCAATACTGGCACTTGTGGTTCCCCACTAGTAAAATGGATCCAGTCCGAGTATGTACCATTTCTCTCTACTCTTTGTTTTCTCTCACTGAGCCAGTTACTTATCCAATTGCAAACATTTTACTTTGGTCTAAGCAGTCTCATTTTACTTACCAACCATTTATATGACACAGTATCAAATGCTTTAGAAAAATCTAGATATATATTATCTACTGCCTCACCCTGCTCCGGTCTAGAACTAACCTCCTCATAGAAGCTGATGAGATTAGTTTGCCAGGACCAATCCTTCATAAACCCATGCTGGAACGGCGTTATACATTAATTTTCAGTGAGATACTCCAGGATAGCATCTCCTAGAAAACTTTCAAACATTTTATTTACAACAGAGGTTAAACTTATCAGCCTATAGTTTTCAGGATCACTTTTTGAGTGCTATGTGCCAATCCTTTGTGACATGCCCCATTACTATACAGTCCATGAAAAGAGCCTGTCTATAACATTGCTTAATTCCCTTAGGACCATGGAGCTGTACTCCTTCCCGAGTTAGACAAGAACCATTTAGGGTGGAGTTTACATCATCCCTCTTCCCATCAACAGGAAAGTCATCTGCCTTGCTAAATATGGTAGGGAAAAAATTGTTTAATAGATTTTCTTTCTCCTCATCACCCCCTACAATACCTCCCTCACTACTTTTCAAAGGGTCAACATTTTCAAGTTTAATCTTTTTACTATTTAGATAAAAATATTTGGTGGTTAGTTTAACTATCTTTAGCAATATGCCTTTCTATCTCCAGCTTTGCTGTCTTTATCATTATTTTATTTTTTTCCCCTTATAGTTTTTTAGTGCCTCTTCACTGCCTTCCTGTTTAAGTAGCTTAAATGCTTTATTTTTGTTATTTATTGCCTTTTTTACATCTTTGTTGATCAACTTTTTTCCTATTTCTAATCATTTTATTTCCATAAGGTTTGTACTTCTCGCAGTGAGAGCTTACAATATTTTTAAAATCTACCATTTATCATCTGTTCTGTTGTTTTTGAAGACCTTGTCCCAGTCATCACAGTTAAGAGCCTCTCTAAACCGAAAAAAATTAGCCTTTATGAATTTCAGTGTTTTTGTGGCTCCTCAAAAAATACTCTATTGAAGGATAAATGGAAACTTATTATGTTGTGGTCACTATTTCCTAGGTGCCCCCCAACCTCAGCTTTTGTTACTCTCTCAGGCCTGTTAGTCAATTTCAAGTCCAAAAGGGCATTCCCTCTAGTTGGCCTCATGAACTACTTAGGAAAGGTAACTGTCTTTAGTTTTAAAATTTTTTTTTTCCAATTCCAAGCGTAATTTTATTTAAGAAATTGAAAAAATACAGGTAATAACATAGATAAAGTAACAGACGTGCTGGTCCCCAAAAAAAAATT